>JAAAKG020146206.1:0-32647 GCA_010014905.2 Druon quercuslanigerum
CTTTGTTCAAAATTCGTCTTTTTGGATAAATTCAAATCAAATGAAAATTAAGCTCTTTGGTTGAAAATTCAACAATTTGGTTGAAGATGAACTTTTTTCTTGATATTACGGTTCGACATCTAAAAATTTCAAAAATCTTTTTGAATTTTCTCAAGATTCTTATGAAAATTATATTTATTTAACATTAAAAGTAATTAAATATAAGAAATAAATAGTTACGTGAAATTTTTATTTTCTATTCAAAATGATTTTTTCCTTCAAATTATAATTTTCCTTTTTTCTGAAATTAAAATCCTTTCTTGCTTGCAAATTTAACAATTTGGTTGAATTTGTCTTTTTTTTATCTTTTTTGTTAAAAAATCAAATTTTACTTGGTTAAAAGTTAAATGACTTTGTTAAAAATTCACCTGCTTGGTTAAAGTTTTATCATTTTAGTTCAAAATTCATTTCTTTGTTTAAAAAGGAAACAATTTCGCTGAAATTATTTTTTTTTTATTAAATCAACTGCTTTTTTATTAAAAACTTTCAATTGCCCTAAAATTACTGAAATCTTTTCGAATGCTTTCAAATTATTGAAATCTTTTGAAATGCTTTCAAATCCTTAAAATCTATTGAAAATTTCTCTTCATCTTTCAAAATATCCTAAAACCATATTCCGATATTCTAAGAAACTCTTTAAAACCGAATGATTTTTTTTCTAATTCTCTAAAATCTCCTTAAATCTTTGGAAATTCCTGGAATTTTTATTAATTTTTTTTAAGTTCCTTCGAATTTTTTAAAAATATTCTAAAATATTTCAAGTAGTTTTAAATTCTTTAAGAATCTCATGATTTTATATAATGTCTTGAAAATTCATTGGAATCCTTTAAAAATCGTAAAATATTAAGCCTCTTTTGATATTCTTTCAGATTATTAAAATTTATTGAAAATTCCTTGAGTTATTTCATTGCATGAATTCTATTTAAATAAAAAAAAATCTTTAAAGTCTTCAAAAATACCGTGAAATATTTTTTATCTGTCAAACTTTTGAAATCTCTCAGTTCTTGTGAATAAATTCTTAACAATTCATCAAAATCTTATAAAATCCCTTGAAATTTCGTGAAATTACATGAAATCTGATTATATTTCTTGAATACTGAAAGTTGTCAAAATGCCTTAAAAATCCTTTGAATTATTTTGGAATCTTGGAAATCCTATGCAATCGTGAAATTCTTTTCGGTTAAAGATTCAAGTATTATAGTTAAATATTTATGATTTCAGTTGAAAATTTATTTTTTTAATTGAAGATTTATCATTTTATTTATAAATTTATTTCTTTGGCTGGAATATGAGCTATTTGATTAAAACTTGTTTTTCCTTTGGATGAAAAATAATGTTTTTGCCGAAAATATAACTATTTGGTGGATTTTGTTTGTTTGTTTGAAAGTGATTTTTTATACTGAAAATGTAAGTTTTATTGCATTTGAATATTATATAATTTTAGTTGAAAAATCATATAACTTTGTGAAAATTTATTTTTTTAATAAACATTTAATTATTCAATTTTTGGTTGAAAAATGATATTTTTTTAAAGTTTGTATTTTTTGGTAGAATTAATCTTCTTGGTTTAAAATTCACGATTTTCGTCAAAAATTCAATTATTCTAGTTGAAAATTCATCACTTTGTTTGAAAATGTAACTTTTTTTTAAAGATAGTTTCTTTTTTGTAGAAGGTAATTTTTTAAATGGAAACTTAACTTATTCCAATCGAATATTCTATAGTTGTAGTTGAAATTTTATTGTTTAGTTGAACATTAATTTTTTCTCCTTAAAATTTAATTAAGTTTTGATTGACAATTTATCTTTTTTAGTCAAAATTAATTTATTTTTGTTGAAAATTCAAGTATGTAAGTTGAAGATTCATTATTTTAGTTGAAATTTCATCTTTTTGTTTTGAAATTCGTCTATTTCAATTGAAAAGTCATCATTTTAGTTGGTTTTTTCCAATAAGGTTGAAAATTGATCTATTGATATTTTATTGGTATTATTTAGTGGAAAACTTAATTATTTGTTTCAAAATTAATTTATTTTGCAATTTTTGGTTTTTCTGTTTTAAAGGATGTTCAGAATGAACATCAGGAATTATAATAAATGTTTGCGTTTAGCGACCAGTATATTTTTTTTACTTTTAAATGTTTTTAGTTGATCGGGAAAATTGAAAACTTGCCCGGGAAAAACCGAAAAATGACCCGAAATTTGAAATCGTCCTACGAATGGCCACCCTGATAAATTTTGTTTAGATTTTCTTTAAAATCATTAAAATCCTTTAAAACCTCTTTACATTATTTAAATATATTGCAAATTCTTTAGATTTGTTTAAAATGTCCTCAAATCTTTAAAATTTTTGGAAATACCTTGAAATATTTTATAATCTCTTCAAATCTTTTAAGTTCATTTTAAGTTCATTGCATGAAATCTTATTATATTTCTTAAAATCTTATAGAGCGAATTATTAGAGAAAGAATTATTATATTCCTGCAATTCCCTTAAAATATTTGAAGTCCTGTAAAATTATTTGATATTTTAGAAAATTCATTAAAATGTTTTAATGAGAGCCTTTAAAAATCCCCTATTATTACGGAAATCCGTGAAAATTCCTTAAAAGTCTTTTGAAGTCTCTTAATTCTTCTGAAATTCTTTTTAATTTATGAAAATATTATAAAATGTTTAGAAATTTTTTGTATCCATTGAAATCGCTCAAAAATCATTAAATATTCCAGATGACTCTTTTTAAATCTTCGAAAATCTTGGATTCATTAAAATAATTCTAAAACCTTTCTAATCCTACAAAATTCTTCAAAAAGTTTAGGAAATTCTTTGCAATCACAAAAAATTGGTTCGCATCTTTTGAAATTACAGAATACTTTAAAACAATATTATAAAATCCTTTGATTAGTTGTTCTGAAATTCACTGATATGGCGTAAAAAATATTTTCATTCCAGATCACCTCAAGGAAAAATTAAACTTCGACGTGGATGATCTTTGTAAATTACCATTAGACGATTTGAGGTGGCAAGTGGACTGCGCAATCAGTCAGGTTCGTATTTTCTAATTTTTTCCTAGCCTCTTAAAAATCCTATCGATTTTGTTGTTGAATTTTTTGGAATTTTTTAAATTACAATTTCCCAATGAAGAATTTTAATTCCATAAAAATATTATTTAAACGAGAAACTTTCAATTGTAAATAATTCTTTAATAAGAAAGGTAACATTTCTGATCCTTACTTGTTCAATTTCTTATTTAACTCCTTATCCAAATTAAATGTTGTTACATCTGCTCATTTATTAATAAAGATTAAAAATTTTCTGCGCCATCAATTTAGTAAATAAAAATTTCCAAGTAGTTTCATTTATATATATAATATAATATAATTTATAATATATAATATATAACATATATATTATATATAATATATAATATATTTAATATAATAGGTATAATATAATATAATATATAATATAATAGATATAACTTATTTGTCAATGTTTCTAATCATTATTGATAAAGGAGAGAATCTTAATTTTAATGGTTCTTTAATATTGTGAAATAATTCTGTAAAACATTTCAAAATGATCAAAAAGGAATCTGAAAGATTTGAAGTTAAAAAAAAATTCAAAAATAATAAAAAAATGTTTAAAAACTTAAAAAGTGTAGACTTTTGAAGATTTAGAAATCATACTTTTAAGTTTTTTTAAGATTTCGAAGGTTTGAGATAAAAAAATTGTTATTAAGATTCCAGGAAATATATAAAGCGGTAGTTTATATATAAAAAAAATTTTTTAGAGAAAATTTAAAAAGTTTATAGAACATTACAAACGGGTTTCAAAATTGTTAAAAATAAATTGGGAAGATTCCTACAAAATTCTACGGATAATTCCACTTTATTTAAATTATATATAGGTATTTAAACAATTTTAAAGAGATGAAAATATTTGGAAATTTTGGATAATTTTCGAACATTTATCAAATTTTCTTAAATTTTTTAGGTGTAAAAAGTCTTGAAAATCTTTTAAATTTTTTCCTAAAATTGATGTAAAATCCTGTGTAGTAAAAAATAATTTTCTTAACACTTTCCTACATACCTTTTCGACATATCTGAAATTTTTCAAGAATCTTTTTAAATTTTCTCGAGAAACTTCGGAAAATTATATTCATATAACAATTAAAAAATTATAATTAGAAATTTTATTTTGTATTGAACATTTTTTTCTACACAAATTATAATTTGCCTAATTTTTTAAAAATATTCTTGATTGTAAAATCTTTTTTTATAGCAAATTCAGCCACTTTGTTCAAAATTCGTCTTTTTGGATAAATTCAAATCAAGTGAAAATTAAGTTCTTTGGTTGAAAGTTAAACAATTTGATTGAAGATGAACTTTTTTCTGGAAATTGCGGTTTGACATCTGAACATTTCAAAAACCTTTTTGAATTTTTTTAAGATTCTTATGAAATTTATATTTATTTAAAATTAAAAGTAAGTAAATCTAAAAAATAAATAGTTACGTAAATAATTACGTGAAATTTTTATTTTGCATTCAAAATTATCTTTTTCTTCAAATTATAATTTGCCTTTTTTCAGAAATAAAAAACCTTTATAAATTCACCTGTTTAGTTGAAAATTTTCATTTTAGTTCAACATTCATTTCTTTGTTTGAAAACTTAACAATTTTTCTGAAGGTCTTTTTTTTATTATTAAATCAACTGTTTTTTATTAAACATATTTTGATTTGTTATCTGAAAATTTCAAAATCTTTTTGAATTTTCTTAACATTTTTCAGAAAATGATATTTGTACAACCGTAAAAAACCCATAAACAAATAAACTTAAAAATAGATAGTTATTCGAAAATTTTATTCTGTATTCAAAATTATTTTTTTTCTTTAAATTATAATTTGCCTACAATTTTTTAATTCTAAACTGAAAATTCTCTTTTGCTTGCAAATTCAACAATTTAATGAAAATGGGTCTTTTTGGTTTGAAAAGTCATCCCCTTTGGTAGAAAGTTCATCTTTTTTATTATAAAAATGACAAATGTTTGGTTTAAAATTAAAATTAGCTTTCGTTGGGAATGCATTTGTTTATTTTGAAAATTTTACTATTTAGTTTTTTTTTGTTTTTTGAAAATTTTTGAAACTGAAAAATATTTTTTGAATGCAAATACAATAATTTTGTTGAAAATAGGTCTTTTTGATTCGAAAGTTTATCTTTTTCTATAGAAATATATTTTTTAAAATTAAAATTGCAAATGTTTGGGTTAAAATTAAAATCATTTTACGTTGAGACCTCATTTTTTTGGTTGAAAATTATATTAGATACTTGATTAAAAGTTTAAAAATTTTGTTAAAAATTCACCTGTTTGGTTGAAGATTTATCATTTTAGTTCAGAATTAATTTCTTTTTATGAAATTGTTACAATTTTGCTGAAATTCTCTTTTTTTTTAATAAATCAACTGTTTTTTTATTACAAACAAATTTTTTTGATTGAAAAATTAACTATTACATTTTTGTTGAGAATTCATCTTTTTATTTTGAAAATTCGACTATTTGGTTAAGATTAACCTTTTTTTAAATTTTGATTTGGCATGTGAAAATGTCAAAAATCTTTCTTATTTTTCTCAAGATTCTTCGTAAAGTTATATTTTTATAACCGTAAAAACAAAGAAATTAAAATCAAAATTATTTTTTCCTTCAAATTATAACGTGCCTAAATTTTTTTAAATTCTGAACTGAAATATCTTTTGAGCTTGGAAACTCAACAATTTTGTTGAAAATAGGTCTTTTTGGTTCGAAAATTCATCTCTTTTGGTTAAAAGATCATACTTTTTAAAAATTAAAATTGCAAATGTTTTATTTAAAATTAAAATCATTTTTCGTTGAGAATTAATTTTTTTGGTTGAAGATTTATCATTTTAGTTCAGAATTAATTTCTTTGTTTGAAATTGTTACAATTTTCCTGAAATTCTTTTTTCTGTTAATAAATCAACTGTTTTTTTTTTGAAAAATTAACTATTACATTTTTGATGAGAATTCATCTTTTTATTTTAAAAATTCAACTATCAGGTTAAGATTAACTTTTTTGAAATTTTGATTTGGCATCTGAAAATGTCAAAAATCTTTCTGATTTTTCAAGATTCTTCGTAAAGTTATATTTTTATAACCGTAAAAAAAAATGAATAAAAATAAAAATTATTTTTCCCTTCAAATTATAACGTGCCTAAACTTTTTATTCTGAACTGATAAATCTTTTGTACTTAGAAATTCAACAATTTTGTTGAAAATAGGTCTTTTTCGTGCGAAAATTCATCTCTTTCAATAGAAATATCATACTTTAAAAAAATTAAAATTGCAAATGTTTTATTCAAAATTAAAATCATTTTTCGTTGAGAATTAATTTTTTTTGGTTTTAAATTCTATTAGATACTTGATGAAAAGTTTTAAAAGTTTGTTAAAAATTCTCTTGTTTTGTTGAAGATTTATCATTTTATTTCAGAATTAATTTCTTTGTGTGAAATTGTTCGATTGGAAATTCAACAATTTTGTTGAAAAAAGGTCTTTTTCGTGCGAAATTTTATCTCTTTCGGTAGAAATGTCATATTTCTTAAATTAAAATTGCAAATGTTTGGTTTTAAATTAAAATCAGTTTTCACTGAGAGTTCATATTTTCTCGTTGAAAATTCAATTACTTGATTAAAACTTAGCTAGTTTGTTAAAAATTCACCTGTTTGGTTGAAGCATTATCATTTTAGTTCAAAATTAATTTTTTTGTGTGAAAATGTTACAATTTTGCTGATTTTTTTTTATATTAATATAAATGTTTTTTTTTATTAAAAATAAAAATCTATATTGAAATACCAACTGTTACATTTCTTGTTGAGAATTCATCTTTTTTGGTTGAAAATTCAATTATTTAGTTGAAGATGAACTTTTTTATTGACATCTGAAAATTTTAAAAATCTTTATGAATTTCCTCAAGAAAAATTATATTTACTTAACATTAGAAACAAATAAACCTGAAAAATTAATAGTTATTTAAAACTTTTATTTTGCATTTAAAATTATCCTGCTTCTCAAACCGAGAAACTACACATGATGATGGTAAAGCTAAAAAATCAACTTATTTCCAGATCGTGAGTCCCCTGAAAATGAAAGAAACATTAGTGGGTCAATTAAAAACTCAAATCGCCGATCTGGAACGCTTCATAAATTATCTTCAGGGCGAAGTCAGCACAGAAACTCTCTCGTGCACTTGTGCTTGTCCAGTCCACACAAATGGGGCTCCAGCTGCTTCCTCATTCTCCCGAAAATCCTTCCAGAAGAGGCCAATAGATGACGAAAAACGAACCGAGAGTTTGAACACTGTCCGCAAAGTCCTGATGCTTTTGCACATGTACGTTTTGTCGCAACTTGGATGCGGCAGCGGCAGATCCAGGAACTCGTTCAAGAAAAAGTCCGTCTGCAGTTGGCGGGACCAGCGAACTCGTTTGGACATCGCCATTGAGCATATTTTGGACACTCTCGCAGAAAGTGAGCACCGTCATGATGAATATGAGAACGATCTTGACATTGAATATTCTTCGGATTCAGATTCTCCGGTCGTTCAGAGCAACGCGAAGGTCACTTCCGCCGTGAGGAAACATCTGGCGATTGCCATAAGAGATTTGATGCAACATGGATCGAGTACAGATGTTCAGGTGAATAGCGTGGTTCCGTTTGTTGGATGCTTTCCACAAAGAAGTCATACGAGTAGCAGTTCCTTGCATGCGTGGCTGATTGTTCTCAAATATTATGAAGTCAAGAATGGACATCGGTATAATTCTACGCCCACGCAGAGACTCTCGCAGAGCTTTAATTTGGACCTTGTTGGAGGTCGAACTGTCTCTTCTAAGCAGGTGAGTTGGTATTTTTTTTTACTTCTTTAGAAGCAGTGTAGCAGGAATCAGAGGAATCGAGTAATGGTCATTTTGAATCGAATAATGGTCTTTTTGAATCGAGTAATGGTCATTTTAAATCGAGTAATGGTCATTTAAAATCAAAATGACCATTATTGGATTGAAAATAACACTGTGGTTATCAAGTATAATACTATTGTTTTCAAGTTCGATATTTGCCCACCTCTGAAATCGAATAATTAACTTTATCGGATCGTTTGAATTTTTTCAAAAATCAACCTGAATTTTTGTGCTATAATTGAAATATTTGTAAAATCTTTAGGAAAACATTGAAATATTTGTGCAATCTTTGGAAATATTTGAAATATTTTTTAAGTATTTGATAATATTTGTAAAATTATTGAAATCTTTGTGAAATCTTTCTGCTATCTTTGGAAATCTTTTCAATATTTTAAAAATTATTAGGTAATACATGTAAAATTATTGAATTTTTTGTGAAATCTTTTTAATCTATCTGATATATTTGAAATCTGTGGAAAATAATTAAAATCTTTAAGAAATCTTTGGAAATCCGAAATCTTTGGGAAATAATTAAAATATTTCTTAAATCTTTGAATATCTTTTCATTATTTTAAAGATATTTGGAAATACTTGTGAAATTATTGAATTCTTGGCGAAATCTTTTTAATCTATCCGAAATATTTGTAAAATTATTGAAATCCTTCTTTAATATTTGGAAATCTCTTCAATATTTTAAAAATATTTGGTAATACTTGTAAAATTATTCAATTCTTTGCGAAATATTTTTATTCTATTAGAAATATTTGAAATCTTAGGCAAATAATTATAATCTTCCAGAAATCTTTGGAGATTTTTGCGAAATATTTTTAAAATATTTGATAATATTTGTAAAATTATTGAAATTTTCGTGAAATCTTTTAAATCTATCCGAAACCTTTGGGAAATAATTAAAATATTTCTTAAATCTTTTCAATATTTAAAAAATATTTGGTAATACTTGTAAAATTATTCAATTCTTTGTAAAATATTTTTATTCTATTCGAAATGTTTGAAATCTTTGGCAATTTTTGCGAAATATTTTAAAAATATTTGATAATATTTGTAAAATTATTGAAATTTTCGTGAAATCTTTTAAATCTATCCGAAACCTTTGGGAAATAATTAAAATATTTCTTAAATCTTTTCAATATTTGAATTATATTTGGTAATACTTATAAAATTATTAAATTCTTTGTGAAATATTTCTATTCTATTCAAAATATTTGAAATCTTTAGCAAATAATAATAATCTTCCAGAAATCTTTTGAAATCTTTGCGAAATGTTTTTGCAATGTCTGATAATATTTGTAAAATTATTGAAATCTTCGTGAAATCTTTTGAATGTATCCTAATTCTTTGGGAAATAATTAAAATCTTTCTTAAATCTTTTGAAATCTTTTCAGCATTTTAAAATTATTTGGTAATACTTGTGAAATTATTGAATTCTTTGTGAAATATTTTTAATCTATCCGAAATATTTGTAAAATTATTGGAATTTTTATTAAGTCTTTGTAAATCTTTTTAGTATTATAAAAATATTTGGCAATGCTTGTGAAAGTATTGAGTTTTTCTTGAAATATTTTTATTCTATCCAAAATATTTGAAATATTGGTGAAATCTTTGGAAAATAATTAAAATCTTCCAGAAATCTTCGAGTATCTTTGCGAAATATTTTTGAAATATTTGATAATATTGTAAAATTATTAAAATTTTCCTAAAAAAATGTTTAATCTATCCGAAATCTTTGGGAAAGAATTTACAATGTTCTTAAATCATTGGAAATCTTAGTGAAATATCTTTGAAATATTTGATAATATTTGTAGAATTGTTGAAATCTTTTAAATCCATCCGAAATCCTTACAAAATAATAATTAATCTTTGGAAATATTTTCAATATTTTAAAAATATTTGGTTATACTTGTAAAATTTTTGAATTCTGTGTGAAATATTTTTATTCTATCAAAAATATTTAAAATATTTGTAAAATTACTGGAATCTTTCTTAAATCTTTGTAAATCTTTTCAATATTTTTCAATTATTTGGTAATACTTGTGAAATTATTCAATTTTTTATAATATATTTTTATTCTATTCAAAATGTTTGAAATCTTGGTGAAATCTTTGGAAAATAATTAAAATCTTTCAGAAATCTTTGAGTATCTCAGCGAAATATTTTGGAAATATTTGATAATATTTGTAAAATTATTGAAATCTTCGTAAAAAAATGTTTAATCTATCCGAAATCTTTGGGAAATATTAAAATCTTTCTTAAATCATTGGAAATCTTAGCAAAATATATTTTAAATATCTGATAACATTTGTAGAATTATTGAAATCTTCGTGAAATCTTTTAAATCCATCCGAAACCTCACGAAATATTTTCTATCTTTGAAATCCTTAGAAAATAATAATTAATCTTTGTAGAAATCATATTATTATCTTTGGAAATCTTTTTAATAATTTAAAGATATTTAATAATACTTGTACAATTATTGAATTCTTTGAGAAATATTTTTATTCAATCAAAATATTTGAAATCGTGGTGAAATCTTTGGAAAATAATTAAAATCTTCCAGAAATCTTTGGAAATCTTTGTGAAATATTTGAAATATTTTTGGAAAATTTGATAATAATTGTTAAATCATTGAAATTTACGGGCAATTATTGAAATCTTTGTGCACTCTTTTAAATCTATCTGAAATTGTTATGATATATTTTTAATTTATCATAAATCCTTGGGAAATTATTGAAATCTTTGTAAACTCTGATATATTTGTATTCTTTGCAAAATATAAATAAATTTTCTAGATGTTCCTAGGAAAACTTAAAATGATTGTTTAGTTCGAAACATTAATTTCAAGAAAAAATTGAAAAAGATTTCCAAGATCGTCATAAAAGAATTTGGAAGTATTTAGAACAAACTGTTTTATTTTGCAGGATTTTAAAAAACATAGAAATAATTTGCATAATTTCAAAATATATTTCAAAGTTTAAAAAAATTTCGAAAATAAGTTGAAATTCGAAAAGATTTCAAACAATTGAAACCAAGTGCAGATTTTTAAAAATTTCGGATAAAAAATTTAGAAAGTTTATAAGAATTTCAAAAAATTTCGAAATAATGAAAATTTCTAATATTCCTTGAAAATTAAAAATGATTTTTTATTGAAAAAATTAATCCAGAGAGAATAATTAACAAGATTTTAAAACATTTGAAAAGATTTTTAAAATAGTCGAAAAAGAACCTGGAATATTTTTAAGCAATTTCTTTTAATTTTCAGGGCTAAGAAAGTAAATTTATTTTAAAAGATACTTAGAAGTTTAAAAAATGTCAAAGATACATTTAAATTAAAAAAATTTCAATTTGTTTTAAAAGTGTACATTTTTGACATTTTCGTGTACAAAATTTAGACTTTTTTAAAACATTTTGAATGAATTCGAAATTTAGAAAGTAGAAAAAGATCTCGAAGCATTTGAAATGATTTCCTAAAATTTTAAAACAAAGCGTAGAAAATTTTAAAGCAAAAATGTTCAATTTTGTAAAAATACAAAATTGCAGAAAAAAATCATGTGTTCAAGGGAATAAAACAATTTTCTAGAGGTTAATAGGAATTAGATTTTTTATTTTGAAAATTTAATTTATAGAGAATGTCCAAAAAGATTTAAAAACATTTCATGAGGTTTCAAAAGTTGTCGAAAATAATCTGGAAAATTTTAAAGCAATTTATAATTTAAAATAATTTTAAATTTGAAAATAATTCAAAAAATTAATTATGTGTATAATTTTGGAGATTTCGAATAGAAATTTTGAAGCTTTTTAAGGTATTTGAATGATTTTGAAATAAAAATGAAAAATGTTTAATATTCCTCGGAAATTTTATATTATTTTTTACTTTGAAAGATTATTTCAGACAGAATGTTTACAAAAATGTTAAAACATTTCAAAAGATTTAGAAAAATGTTTAGTATTAAAATTTTCAGTGTCTGTTTATAGATTTTTAATAGTTTAAAAATAATATTAAAATTTGGTTGAGATTCCAAAATGGTTGAAAAGACTTTCCAGATTTAAAAGTAATTTTGTAAGTTTCCAGCATTTTTAAAAATGTTAAGAAAAATGCAATTCTTTTTAAGGATATTTAAAAGTTCAGAAACAATTTCGAAAAAATTTAAAATTTGAAAAGAAAAAACAAATTAATTTTTGAAGATTTAAAAATATAATTTTAAAGCATTTCAAGGATTTTGAGAGGCTTTAAGATATCAAAAAAATGTTCTAAAATACTTTGGAAAATTTTATATGTTTTTTGTTTTAAAAAATTACTTTTTGGCGAAACTTTAAAAATGATTCAAAACATTTCAAAAAATTTATAAAATTAGGATGATCGAAAAATCCCAAAAAATAAAGTTTGGAATATAATATTTATGTATCCCTAAAAACCAACTGATAACACTTTTCTAAAGAATTACCTAAGGTAAAATTTTGAAATTCAGTAATTTTCGAATCTTAAGACAGAAAACTGTTATTTTTAAAATATTTTTGTAGTAAAATTGTTAATTTTTAGTTCGTCTAACTTAAAAATGTTAAATTTGAAAGGGTTTAATTTTAATTTTAAATTTTCTGCAACTTTGAAACATTAAAATTTGAAACTAAACAATTTTCAACGTTAAATTTAAAAAGTGTTTCATGTTTGTATCTAAAAACTTACATTTTAAACCCATTTAATTGGAAATTGCTTAGTTCGAAACTGTTATAATTTAAAATGATTTAATTAAGGTATTAAAAAACGAAAGAACAGGGTTTTTATAAAAAAAGCTTTAAAAACGTTTTCAGTTTAAAAATATTTAATTCTGAACTTTATGATGAAGGCTGTATTATTCAAAAAATATGTTATAAAAAATTGTTGAAAAAAAAATTAAAAAGGAATAATTATTTTCGTTTTTCAGAGCTTATTAATAACTATCGGAGACATAATTACATCGCATACTCCCTACAAGAGAAGCTATGACTCACACTTCAAGGCTTTTATTTGTGCAGCATTAAAGTTCGTATATCCCTCTTTAATTTAATATTTAATTAATTGTCCCAAAGTTTACAATAATGAATTTCTATCTACTTTTTAGCGCCAATAAACTAGTTGTCTGGTTGAAGTTGATTCTGCAATGTCAATATATATTAGAAAATCACTACATGCCTTGGAGTTACGTTATAAAAACCGGTAAGTATATTTAATTTACAATATAATAAATATACAGGGTCAACAAATATTATAAACAGACTTCACGCTCTTTCCTCTATTCTCCAAATTTTCGATTTTTTAAATAAAATTCCACTTTTTCCCCCTAATTTTAAGAAATTTCCCCGTTTTCTAATTTTTTTGCTTTATTGCCAACTGAATTAATAGAATCCAACTGTTTTTAGTGAAAAAGTCTATTATTCTCTTTTCGGTCTCGAATTCATCCACTTTGTTTAACATTTCTTTTATTTGGTTGAGAATGAAACTATTTGGTTAGAAAATTATCTCCAGGTTGTCCGTGAATTTATTTAAAAACCGGGAATTTACTTCTGATCGCAATAAAATTCAATTTTTAATTATTTGAATAATTTTGGTGAATGTCGGATTTAGAAGGAAGGATTTAAAAAAATCCCTTCGCTTGGTTATCCTTTCTTAGTTAAATGTTCAACTGTTTGGTTAAAGTTAATCTCTTTTGTTAAAAATTAATTTTTTTTTCGTTGAAGGTTCGTCATTTTGATTGAAAATTCATCTCTGTTCGAAAGTGAAACTACTTTGTTGAAAATCAATTTTTTAAACCAAAATTTAACTATTCGAAAATTCGAAAACTGTTCGAAAATTGATGTAATTTGAGGAAAATTCGTCTCTTTTTGTAAAAAATTAACCTTTATGGATGGAAATTCATCAGTTTGGTTGAAAATTTAATTGTTACATTTTTTATTCAAAATTGAATTTTCCTGGTTGAAAATTCAACAATTTGGATAAAAATTTATCTTTTTGAATTTAAAATTCAACTTTTCGTTGAAAGTCAACGTATTTTGTTAAAAATTGATTATTTGGTAGAAATTAATCTTTTTCTTTGAAAGTTAATCTTCTTGTTTAAAATTTTTCCTTTTCTGTTAAAAATTAAGATATTTTAGTTAAATATTTATCATTTCAGTTGAAAATTTATCTTTTAGATTATAAATAAAATAATTCGGTTGAAAATGCAACTCTTTTGTTAAAAATTGATTTTTTTTTGGTTGAAGATTTATCATTTTCATTAAAAATTCATTTTTTGCTGTTAAAAAAAAGAGCTATTTGATTAAAAACTTGTTTTTCATTTGGTTCAAATTATTATTATTTTTTTAAACTGAAAATTTAACTATTAATCCAATTGAATATTTCATAATTGTAGTTAAAAATTCATCGCTTTGGTTGAACATCTATTTTTTGACTAAAAATGTAATTATTTCATTTTTTGTTGACAATTCATTATTTTAATAGAAATTATTCTTTTTGGTTGAAAATTTATCTTCTGATCAAAACTTCAATTTTCGAGTCAAAGATACACATTTCTAGTAGAAAATTCATCGTTTTATTTGAAATTTAGGGGTTTTAAAGCAAGTTTTTTTTGCTGGAAAGTAATTTCTTTAACTGAAAATTTAATTTGTTTCCACTAAATATTCAATAGTTTCTTGGTCAAAAATTTATCTGTTTAGTTGAACATTAATTTTTTAATTTAAAGTTTAATTGTTGAAGTTTTTGTTGACAGTTTATATTTTTTATCAAAATTAATTCGCTGTTGTTGAAAATGCAACTATTTCAGTTGAAGATTCATTTTTTTAGTTAAAAATTAGCTAGTTTATCCTCCATTACCTTTTATTACCTTTTTTATTGAAAAATAATTTTTTAAAGTAAAAATTCTACTGTTCGAGTAGTTAAAAATTCGAATTTCTCGGAGGAATTAAACTGTTTTTTATTTAAAATTTAAATCTTTTTTGCTTGAAATATCAAATATTATATTTTTCGTTGATAATTTATATTTTCAGGTTGAAAATTAAACTATTTCGTTAACAATTGAACTATTTTGTTAAAACTTTGTTTTTCGGTTTAAAATTCGACTTTTTTAACATGTATTCAATTTTGTTTATTTAAACTAGAAATATTGTCAGAAAAGTAATCTTCCTTTGTAAAAAATAATAATCTTTGTTGTTCAAAATTCCAATTTTCTGCTTAAAAATTCAACTATCTAAGAAAAATCGTCTAATTTTCTAAATATATATGGTTTTTTTGCTGAAGTTTAATCTTTTTTGTTTTAAAAATTCGATTATTTTGTCAAAAATTCAACGATTTGGTAAAAGAATAAACTATTTTGTTGAAAATTCTTATTTTTTGGTTGAAAATAAACTTTTTTGATGAAAATTCATCTTTTTGAGTTTCAAAGTCAACGGGTTTCTAAAAAATTCGTCTTTTCCAGCTTGAAAACTCAATTTTAATATTTTCTTGCAGAAAATATTTTTGTTGAGAATTCAAAAAGTTGAAAGTTATGTTTTTTCAGAATTTTTATCTGAAAATGTAAATATTCCATTTTTTGTTGAAAATTTATCCTGTATATTATATAAGTTAAAAATTCAACCTTTTTTTGTTGCCTCTTTGGGTAGACACTTAATCTTGTTAGTTGTAAAATTAACTATACGTAGAAAATGATTCTTGTTTATTGAAAATTCAACTTTTTGCTAGTCACTGTTTTTTATAACATTTAATTTTTTAGCTTAAAAACTTTACTCCTTTGTTGAAAATTTATCTTTCCTAGTAGAAAAGTCGTATTTTTGGTTAAAAATAAACTTTTTTTCTGAAAATTCAACTTTTCGAATTGTTAAAAATTATATATTTTTTTCTGTTGAATTCACCGTATTTTTCTTTGAGTATTCATCTTTTTTTGTTTTAAACTAAACTACTTGGTTGAAAATTGATCTATTTTGTTGAAAATTAGTTTTTTGGTTGTTGAAAATTCGTTTTTTAAAATGAATTCCACTGTTGTGGATTTAGAATAAAAATTCGTTTGGAATTCTTTTTTTTTTGTGTGGAAAAGTCATCTTTCTAGATTAAAAATAATCTTTTATGTTGGAAATTCAAATTTTCTGGTTGAAAATTCAACTTTAAGTGTGAAAAATTCGTTTTTTGGCTTGTAAATTCAGATATTTGGTTTTTCGTTGAAGTTTAATCTGTTTTGTTTAAAAAATTGGCGATTTGGTTGAAAATTCAATGATTCGGTAAAAAATTGAATTCATAGTCAATAGTTTCAAACTTAGCAGTTTAAAGTTATTTTTTTCAGAGTTGTCTTTTTGGGTAGCAAATTAATCTTGTTTATTAAAAATTCAACAATGTGGTAGACAATTTCCCTATTTGGTGGAAAATTCATATATTTTGTTAAAACGTAATATTTTTTGGGTAGAAAAGTATTCTTGTTCTTTGAAAGTTTAACTTTTTGTTTGAAAAATCAACTATCTAATTAAAAATTCACCAAAAATTTGATTTTTTAGTTTAAAAACTTTACTGTTTTGTTACAAAATTATATTTCATAGCAGAAAGTTTATCTTTTTTGGTTAAAAATGAACATTTTTTAGGAAATGTTTAATTTTGGAGATGAATTCAATTGTTTTTGGGTAAAAAAATCTTTTTTAGTTGAAATATCAACTATTATATTTTTCGTTGAAAATTAATCTTTTTTGTTGTAAATTGAACTGCTTCATTGAAACCCTTTCTTTTTAAAAAATTCGATCATTTGGTTGAAAATTTGTCTTTTTTTAGTTGAAAAAAAATTCTGATGTTGAAAATTCATGTTTTTGAGTTTCAAAGTTAACAGTTTGCTAAGAAATTCGCCTTTTTAGCTTGAAATTTCCATCATTTATTGAAAATGCAACAAATATGACTCCCCTATTTTTATGAACAATCAATTAAATAAAAAATTTAATTAATTAATTAAATCAATTTGAAATTTCTTTCAGGTTTCCAAGACGCTTTTCATACACTTGATCGACTAACGAATCACAAGTTTGATTTGCCAGTTGACTTAGCCATTAAGCAATTCCAGAATATCAAGGATGCCTTCTAAGTACCTTCCTTAAAAAAGAAAGAGTCCCTCAATTTTCATTCCCCAGTCAATCCATGTAAGTGTTTCAACGACTCTTAAAAATTTGGTTCGACTTGATATTTTTGAGAATTTTTTTCCCGATAAAACCACAAATGTATACGTAAGAAACTTCTACAAAGCGCAGAACAAAATATTTAACTTTATGAAAAATATTTATGTATTACGAGTTGAGAATAATCGTTTGGTGTACGTTGACAAAAAATGGTAAAATATTAAGCAAGAATCGATGGTAAAAAATGTTTACGGCATATTTCATATACTGATTCAACTTTCAATCTTTGATTAACACTTTTATAAAAAACTGCATCAACGATTCTTCGCTTGGACGACTGAAAAATCCTGAAAAATAAAATTTACGAATTCTGAAACATTCTTGACAGATTTCTCATATAAATATTTTTAATTTATTCAAAAGACAATAACGAAATATTTTTATGAGCAAAAGAATTTCTTTAATGTTTAAAATTTCTAAAATTATTGTTTGAATTTGAAATAACAATTGAAAAAATATATTTCTCGATAAATATGTTTTTCAATTATTGTTATTTTCAATTCAAACGAAAATATATATTGATATTAATATTATATTAATATTGATTATAAAAAAAATTATTGTATAACTTCGGTTAAATTTGGGAATTTTCCAATTATGAAATTTTTCAGTCGTTCTTCTTCGCTCTCATGAAAAGGAATTTATTCTCTTTCCTTTTTTATTATTTGTTAAGTTTCGTATTTTTTATTTGTGACCATTCGATTTAAATATAAGTTGAGGATCCAATTGTGCTGAGCAATGTCTGAAATATTCTTCGCATTCTTCACTGAATGAATTTCTCTAAAGCTTTCTTGCATATCCTAAAATAATTCCGACATTAGAAATAAATGGAAGCTTTTGGAGAAATTTGTTCTTTTTGATAGAATAGAATCGGTACTTCGCTTTAGGAAAAATAATTAATACATTCTGCGAATGAAAGTTAGTTTGTAATTCGTTAATATTTTTATGACAATGAAAACAATGTTTCTAATATTCCAGAAGCTTTAGCTCGAATTTTAAGTATTGTAAGTTTGAGTATTAGAATTTTATGTAAGTTTAATGTTTTTTTAGTAAATATCAGGGTGGCCGCCTGACCGGAAAACAGGGAAATGTCAGTGAATTTATTTTTTTTTGTCGGAAATTCGACAAATTTTTAAAAGAAAAATCTGATTACTTGAAATATGACAAATTTCAGTATATGATATGATCCGATTTGAAATAATCTTTCTATCTTTGAAATTAAAAAAAATTAGATTAAAAATTTAAAATAAGTTCGATCTCAACTGTTTTTTCAATTATAATTTCAATTGTTTATGTTTATGTTTATATTATGTTTATGTTTTTAATTTTAATATCATTCAATTCATGATTATTTCAAAAATAATTTACTTTACAAATTTTTTAGTTTAGATTTTCAATTTCAAGCATACATTTTTAATTTAATGTTATTTTAAATTCTGTAAATATAAATAAACTAATAAGTTTAAAAATTGAACTTTGCATAAAGTATTAAAAAGTGAAAAATAATTGATTTTACAAGAGGATTCTGAATCCATACGACATTAAAGAATTTACTGATTGCAAAGTTAAACAACTTTCTTCAACTATTTTCATATTTAAAATAATTTAAAATTAGTAATTTATAATGTTTTTACTATTAAATTTCTTTTTAAATGTTGTTTAGACTAAAATATTCCATTTTTAACTCATTTAATTGGACAATTTTAATTACGAAAAAGAACAGTTATTTAATTATTGGCAATAATGGAAATTTAAAATTTGATATGATTCATTATAAATCAAATATTCCAAACTAATCAATTTGAAATTAAAATTTTAAAAAACTAAACTTAAACTTTGATTTTTACAATTTTTATTCTTCAAATCCAATCCAAAATCCAAATTTTCCCAGGGATATCAAGAACATTTTGTTTTTGTCTTAAGACCTTTCAAATTTCTTAAATAGCTACATACATTTCTTTCAAAGTGTTAAAAAATCAACATTTTGTTTTTTTAATTTTTTCGAAATATTTTAAAAATTTTAACTTCTTACTGAATTTTTTTCCATAACTTCTAAATAATTTGAAAAAATTTAGAATTTTTCCTAAAACTAAAAAAAAATCCTAAAAACTTAAAAAATTATATTGATATATAATAATAATTAAACACTTATCATTTAGAACAAATTCGAGTAAGCTAAATAGAATTTTTGAAATAATTTGATATTAATTAAAATATAATGATTGCAAAAAATTTGAAACAAAATGTAGATTTTTGTAAATTTCGAAAAATAAATTTAGGAACTTTTTAAGCATTGTGGAAATTTGCCAAAAAATAAACAATTTGAGGATTTCTAAGAAAAATTGAAAATGATTTTGTAGTTTGAAAAATTATTTTTCAAGGATTATTTAAAAAGATTTCAAAAATGGTTAAAAAAGAATTTAAAAGATTTGAGGGCAATTTTTTAATTTGTAAGGATTTTTTTTAAATCAGAGAAAATTCGAATAATTTTTAAAAATATTTAGAAGATTTAAAACAAAATGTAAATTTTTGAACATTTTGAAATAAATTTGTGTAGATATTTAAAAAATTTTAAAGTCCTTAGGATAATAAAAAAATTTCTTGAACTTCCTGGAAAAAATTTAAATTATTTTTTTTTTTAAAAACAAAATTTTTAAGAAAATATTTACAAATCATTTAAAAACGATTTTGGCTTATAAATAATAATTAAAAAATTATTGATTTGAAACTATTAAAAAAAATAATTTTACTTCATAAACAAAAAGTTTTAAATCAGAAAAACAATTAATCGTCCATTTCTTAATTTTTCTAGCTTGAGATTGCTTAAAATAGTATAATTTTTTTGATTTACGAATTTATTAGTTTATTCGTCAATTTAGAGCATTCTTTAAAACTAAATCTCGATCTTCGAACTGGAAAATTGATAAAAGTTGAAAATGTTGAATTATGCAGTTTAACTTCAATTTTAAAACTTTAAAATTCAAGAGTTCCACTTTCAGTACTTTAAGTTTTAGTTTAGTTTTAATTACTTTAAGTAAAGAAATTTATAGCTTCAATATTTTAAATTGTTTAATTTCACTGACGGTAAAAAATATTTGCGAACTGCAAAAAAATCGAGGAATGTTCGGAAATTTAAAAAAAATTGAAACGGCCACCCTGAATTCTGGTCTGTTCGTATTTTCCGTTAAGTTTTAGGACGTAATTATTTAAGCCTAAAAGTCTATTTGTAGGAATAAGTAACGAATTAAAAAGTGTTTCATATTTTTTTTCGTTCTTCGATTGTTTCGTGATTGTCGAAATATTGTTGTGTAATTATAGTTTTCAATATTCATGAAAAATCTGAATCGCTCTTGCTTCAAGAAAACACAACTTTCAAATTTTTTTGAAAGCTATAAAGATGTTAAAAGTGTTAAATGTTACATGAAGCTTGAAAATTAGTAGTATACCCAGGATAATAGGGGGGCATGGTTCTGTTCCGAGCTAAAACCGCCAATTCAACTGATCAGCCGCCACCAGAGTGCGCGACCTGTTTGGGTCCGAATTCTGCGAAAATTCAAATATAATATATTAAAAATTGCTTTTTTTTAATATAAATTATTAATAAAAAACTATAGTTCATTGGTAAAATAGAGTAAAATCGACATTAATTCAGTTTGAAAAAATTATTATTTCGTGTACGGTTAGTTTTTCTTGCATAGTTCTGAATTTCACAAACCTAACATTATTGTTTACAAAAAGAACGCCTCACATTACATGTGTTTGAAAGTTTTCTATTTTTATTTTCTAATGAAAACTAAAAAAAAAATAATGTTTTAAAATTATGCAACCAACTGTGTTGTAGAAATATCTTATTCTTTTTCTTTTATATCTTTTGTTGAAAATTCGTTCTTTTTTGTTGAATGCAATGGTTTTTAATTTAAAATATTTTGTGATTGTAGCATTAACTATTACATTTAACGTTGATTATCATTGAAGATTCTTCTGTTTCGTTTAAAATAAACTATTTTGATAAAAATGAGTTTTTTCGTTAAAAATGTATTAATTAAAAATTTAACTTATCTGTTTTTAGTGTAATTCGCCTCTTTTAGTTTAAAAATGAACCATTTTGATGAAAATTCGTGTATTTTATTAAAAATTCGTCTCTTTTAGTTAAAAATTATTTTTAGGTTGAAATTTTAACTATTTTTTTGTTAAAATTCGTTTTTATTTTCTTGAAAATTGATCTTTCGAGTTGAAAGTTCAACTTTGCGTTTGAAAACTTACTTTTTTTAGTTGAAAATTATTCTGCTTGTCTGTAAATTTATTTATTTTGGTTAAAATATCATTTTGATGATTAAAAATTCAGCTAATTTGTTTATGGTAAAAAAATAATTTTATATTTGAAACTTCGACTTTTTAGTAAAAAATTAATCTTCTTGTTTGAAAATTCATTTTTTTGGTTGAAAATTGATTATTTTTTGTTAGACAATTTAAGTCTTTTGTTCAAAACTTCTTTTTTTATTATTTTTTTTTTTAACTGAAAATTTCACTATTCCATTTTTGGTTGCATATTAATTTTTTTAGCTTGAAATTTAACAATTTTTGTTTGAAAATTCGTTTTCTTTAGTTTAGAGCTCACCTTTTTTAGTTAGAACTTTAAATAATTATTTGAAAATGTATCTATTTTATTGAAGATTGGTCTCTTTTGGTTGAAAATTAATATTTTTGATTAAAAATTAATTTCTATAATGAAGACTCTACTATTTTTTTTTAAATTCGTTTTTATTTCCTTGAAAATTGACCTTCATTTTGTTCAAAAATTTATTTCTTTGGTTAAAAATTTAGGTAATTTTCTAAAAACTTTTTTTTTGTTATTAAGAAATTTTTTAGTTGAAAACTTGACTTATTGGTAGAAAATTAATATTTTTTGGTTAAAATTTTATTAACTTTGTTTGAAAATGTATGTATTTTATTCAAACCTCTTTTTTCTAGTTAAAAATAATTTATTTAACTGAAAATTAAACTGTTTCATTTTTGGTTAAAAATTGGTCTAATTAGTTGCGAATTCACTTCTTTTTTTGCAAATTGTATATATACTTGAAAATTGTTTCTTTTTTTTAACTGAAAATTCCACTATTCCATTTAAAATTTAAACTTTAAATTTATTTTAATATTTAATATTTAAATTTAATATTTTTATTGGAAATTAAACGATTTTGTTGAAAATTTGTCTATGTGGTAGAAATCTAATGTTAAAAAATAAGGAATAATATCAAAACACGTACTTTAAATTTGTTTTCAGGGGGCAATAATCTTATGTTTGTAAAATTCATAACAACGCAAGAAAAAGTAACCAGTAATTATAATATTAAATTTTTTTCTTAAATCTGAATGTCATATTCTTTTACTTAATTGTAAAAATGAACTATAAACTTTTATCAATAATTTGTTTCAAAAAATCTATTTTTCATTTAGAAAAGTTTAATTTTCGCAGAACTCGTACCGAAGTCGGTAAGTGACCAGCCGCTGGTCGCTTAGCTCGGAACAGAACCTTGATGCCGGACTCTCTTTGGTATACTACTAAAAATTTGTTTTAAATATCTAATTTTATTTTTAATTAATGATTCACCAAAGATAGAAGTATTATAAGTACTTATGTAAACAAAACAAAAAGTTCCAAAGTTAGAATTTCCATATTTTAATTTTACAGAGGTTTTTATGTACCTGTTTTTATTTTATAATCTACGACTCTAGAAAAATTCCGTTATATATGAGTCAATAGGAAAACTAAAAGCTTTGTTGCAATTTTCTGATCGATTGGAGAAACGATATTTTTGTTTGGATATATCGCGACAGAAATAATGTAACACTTGTTCTCATAGCACTTTACAAATATTATACCGAAAGTGTAAAATGAAACATATAAATATTGTAATGCAATGTATAATAATGTTATCAGGACCGGTTGAATATTTTTGCAATTGCTGAAGGAGTATTGATTTTGTTCCAAGAAGGATATTTTTCCAATTCAAAATCTTAATTTAAATTAATAATTAAAAGAATTAGGATTATTTTTTAATAGGGTGTCTACGAAAAGCACAATAAACATAATTTTAGTGTTTTTGAAGCATTTTTTTTATCGAAAGTTACGAATAATAAATAAATTTTTTCTCAATAATATTATTTTATATTTGAGATGAAATTAAAAAAAAAGTTTGAACGTAGCGGTAGACATCCTTTTTTATTTTATCTAGTTTTTAGGGTTTCGTAGCCCCGGAAAAAAAATCCTTATAAATTCGGTCGTATATCCGCCGGTTTGTAATATTTTTTACCAAGGTGGGAAAATGGGGAGGGGGGGATAATACGAAGGGGCAGAGACTTTTTTCCTAAAGGGGGCAATAAATTATAAATATAGGTATAAAATTCATATTGCTAAAGATTTCACAAAGATTTCAATAATTTCACAAATTTTACAGAATAATAAAAAATATTTCAAATATATCGCAAAGATTTTTAAAGAATTTTCCAAGATTGAAAAAAAATTCCCAAAGATTCTAATGATTTTCTAAAGATTAAAAATATTTTGCCAAGATTTCAGATAGATTTTAAAGATTAAATATAGATTTTGAAGATCTCAACTAGATTTTAAAGTTTGCACAAAGAATTCAATGATTTCCCAAAGTTTTTAATAATTTCACGAATGTTGCTAAATATTTCATAAAGATTTCAATAATTTTTTTTTAAATTTCAAAAAATTTTTTGGTAGATTTAATAGACTCTACAGATACTTCAGTAATTTCACAGAGATTTCACAAAGTTTTCACAAAGATTTCAAATGATTTTTAAAAGATTTCACATAGATTTTTAATATTTCGCCAAGATTTTAGATAGATTTCAAATATTAAATAAAGATTTTACAGATCTCAAATAGATTTAAAAGTCTTCATAAAGGATTCAATGATTCTCCAAAGATTTCAATAATTGCACAATTATTACGAAATATTTCGGAAAGATTTCAATGATTTTTTAAAGATTTCACAAAGATTACTAATTTCTTAAAATATTAAAAAAAATCAATAATTTTGCAAACATGATCAAATATTTCAAGTATCTCCAAAGACTTTAGAAAGATTTAAATTATTTTACAAGTATTTCAGGTAGATTACAAAGAGCTAAATATTTCAATTATGTCCTAAAGATTTCACAAAGATTTCAATGATTTCCTTACGATTTTTTTAAGATTTCCTAAAAATTTAAATAACTTCACAAATGTTATACCGATTATTTCAAAAATATTAAAAATATTTCGCACCAATTTTTAATGAATTCACAAAGATTTCACAAAATTTTCAGATAAATATCAAATAATAAATAAAGGCTACAAAGATTTCAAAAATTTCACAAATATTTGAAAAATATTTCCAAAGATTTCAGAAAGACTTCCATGATTTTTTAAATAATTAAATTTTTTTTAAATATTTGACAAAATTTTAATGATTTCCTGAAGATTTCAGAAATATTTCAATTATTTCACAAATATTTCATGTTTATTACAAAAAGCCAAATATTTCAATGATTTACAAAATATTTCACAAAGATTTCAATAATTTCACAAATTTTACAGAATGCTAAAAAATATTTCAAATATATGGCAAAGATTTTTAAAGAATTTACCAAGGTATAAAAAAAATTCACGAAGATTCCAATGATTTCCCAAAGATTAAAACTATTTCGCCAAGATTTCAGAGAAATTTCAAAGATTAAATGAAGATTTGGAAAATCTCAAATAGGTTTTATAGTCTGCACAAAGAATGCAATGATTTCCAAAAGATTCCAATAATTTCACGAATGTTTCCAAATATTTCAGATCGGTTTCAATGATTTTTAAAAAGATTTTTGATAGATTTAAAAGACTTCACAGAAACTTCAATAATTTCACAAAGATTTCAAAAAGATTTCAATGATTTTCCAAACATTTCACATAAATTTTAAATATTTCGCCAAGACTTCAGATAGATTTCAAAGCTTCAATACAGATTTTAAAGATCTCAAATAGATTTAAAAGTCTTCCCCAAAGATTTCAATAATTTCACAAATATTACCAAATATTTCGGACAAATTTCAATGATTTTTTTAAAGATTTTACAAAGATAGGAAATATTTCGAAAAGATTTTAGATAGACATGAAAGATCTTACAAAGACTTCAATTATTTCACAAAGATTTTAGCGAAATTTTAAAGAGACTTCTAAGATTTCAATGATTTCTCAAAGGTTTGACGAATATTTAAGATTTCAATGAGTTCTAACAGATTTAGCAAAGATTTAAATAATTTCACAAATAGTACCAAATACTGTAAAATTTTTGAAAAACTTCCAAAGATTTTCAAAAGATTTGACAATTTTTCAATGATTTTCAAAAGATTTTATAAAGATTTCACAATTACTTCTATTATTTCACAAAAATTTTAGATGGATTTTAAAGGTTAATAAAAGTTTCAAATATCTCTCAAATTTCTTAGAAAGATTTAAATTATTTTAAAAATATTTTAGGTAGATTACAAAGAGCTAAATATTTCAATTATTTCCCAAATATTTCACAAAGATTTCAATGATTTCCTAAAGATTTCCTAAAGATTTAAATAATCTCACAAATATTATAACGAATATTTCAAAAATATTTCAAATATTTCACATAAATTTTTAATGAATTTACAAACATTTCACAAAGCTTTCAGATAAATATCAAATAATAAATAAAGGCTACAAAAATTTTCCAAAGGTTTCAAAAATTTCAAAAATATTTCCAAAGATGTCAGAAAGATTTCTATGATTGCTTAAAGAATTAAAAAATTTTTTTAATGACTGGAAATATGTCAAAAATATTTCAAGTAATTCTAAAGATTTCAAGTAATTCTAAAGATTTCAATTATTTCATGAATGTTTCAAGTGTATTACAAAAAGCCAAATATTTCAATGATTTCCAAAAAGATTTCACAAAGATTTAAATAATTTCATAAATATTACCGAAAATTTCAAAAATATTTCGCAGAGATTTTTAAAGAATTCACAAAGGTTTCACAAAAATTTGACACCGATTTCAATGATTCCCAAATTTTAAATATGAGTTCACAAGTATTACCAAATGTTTAAAATATTTTACAAAGATTTCCAAAGATTCAAAAAAATTGCAATGATTACCTGAAGATTTAAAAAACATTGAAATAATTTCACAAATATAACCAAATACTTTTAACATTCTGCAAAGATTTTTAAATATTTGACAAAATTGCAATGATTTTCTGAAGCTTTCAAAAAGATTTCAATTATTTCACAAATATTTCAGATAAATTAGAAAGATAAAATGATTTTAATGATTTCCCAAAGATTTCAAAGATTTCGGGTATATTTAAAAGATTTAAATGCTTTCCTGAAGATCTAAAAACATTTACATAATTTCACAAACATTACCAAATATGTTTAATATTTTGAATACCTTTCCAAAGTTTTGACAAATTTCCAATTTCAAATCAAATATGTTAAAATTATTTTAAGTAATTATAAAGATTTAAATTATTTCACAAATGTTTCAAGTGTATTACAAAAAACCAAATATTTCAATGATTTCCAAAATATTACACAAAGATTTTAATGATTTCCTAAAGATCGAAATAATTTAATAAATATTACCGAATATTTCAAAAATATTTCGCAGAGATTTTTAAAGAATTCGAAAAGATTTCACAAAGATTTTACACCAATTTCAATGATTCCCAATTTTTTAAAAAAATTTCAAAAATATTATCAAATGTTTCAAATATTTAGCAAAGATTTCACAAAGATTTGTCAAAGTTGGCAATGATTTCGCAAAAATTATAAAGATTTTGCACAGATCAAATATTGACTCAAATATTCAAATATTGAACAAAGCCAGAAAGAATTGAAAGATTTCTAGTTCCCACGATCTGATGAATTTAAACGTTTGATTTCAGAGGGGGGGGGGATCAATACTTTGCCCCTCCCTGGTGAATTTCTAGAGGGGGCCTGCCCCCTGTGCCCCCTAGGGATTTGCCGCTTCTAAGGGAGGGTAAGTAGAGAAAACGGGGCAGATGACTATTTCGCCCCAGCTACCTGTGTATCGTTCCCCCACTACTACTGGAAAAGGCTCCACCGCTCCCCCACTACTACTGGAAAAGGCCTCCCCGCTGACCAAGCTCAGTGGTAGCAGCTCGATGGTGTGAGGGGAAGCCGCGTAGTGGGGGACGGTTCACAGGCAGCGACAGTGACCATCGCCCGAGAAAGCGCGGGAAAATGCGGAGGGGGTAAATATGGAAAATAATGGGCGGCAGTGAGAGGAAATTAGAGAAGGGAAGTGATGGGAGGGGTTGGCGAAAAATGAGAAGAAATGAGTGGAGGGGAAGATAGAGGGAGTAGGGGCGAGAAAGAGCGGGAGGTTTGAACGACTTAATGAAAGTCTTAATGGGCTACGAAACCCCTTTTTTGTTTATTATCTAATATTTATTTATCAATAGTTTATATATTTATGTACTTACTTCCATATTTTTATGCAGCATATCAGGCCCAAAAAGTTAGATAATGATAGAAGTAGTAAAATTAGAGTAATTCAGATATATCACATGAATTTTGGGCCTGGCTTTGAAAATATTTTCATGACTTGCGATGATCTCGAAATGGCTTATAGAATTAATCGGACTGAGCCGACAGGTGTAAAATACACGTTCTATGTACACATGTAATCACCGAACCAAATATTTGTATCATAATTTTATTTTAAGCTGAAATATATTATATCGAGATGAAAAGAACGATTTTAATTATTTTATAATTATCTAAAGTTCATTATTAATATTATAAAAGTATCATTATGCGATAAAAAAGAAGACAGAATTATTGTGAAATCGATCAATTTTTTTGGAGAGGTGGTCGCTCCCTATAAGAAAACTGTATGGTTTAAAATTTTAATATTTTTTTTGAAAACTTGTTTCATTTTTGGTAGAAAATTAATTTTTTAACTGTAAACTTAACCGTTCTATTTTTGGTTAAAAATTTATATTTTTTGCTTAAAATTGAAAGTATATTATTGAAAATTTATCTTTTTTAGTCGAAGATTCATTTTATTTTATTTATTTTTATTTATCTATTTAGTTAAAACTGAGAAACTAAAATTCCTGATTATATTTGAAACTGACTCAAATTATCCCTAAATTTGTTTTAAAATATTCAAGCAAAAAAAAACTTATGTTCATATCTTCCATATTCTTTTTTGAAAGTTTAAAAAATCTTTCGAAATCCCTTTAAATGTTCTAATATAATGCATTTTTCGAAATAAAAAATCAATAAACATTTTCCTACAATTCTTAAAAATTTTAATTCTCTTGAATCCCTTTTAAATTCTTAAACAACTTCTAAATTTTTTGTTTGAAATATTTAAATATCTAACTTTTTTAAAATTCTAAATTATTAAAAAATTTTTTTTCGAAGTTCTGAATATCATTTATAATGATTCGAATTGTTCCTAAAATTGCTGACAATCATTTACAAACGAAATAAATTATTTATTTTTATATTTTTTGTCCATAATTTCATTTTTCTCATCTCTTTGAAAAAATAAAAAATTGTGAAAATTTTAGTTTGGCAGCAAAACTTTAAAAACATAATTATTTATCAATATTAAAAAACATTTACAATTAAAATTTTCTTTTGATCAATGATGTTTTTGGGAAAATTTCAAATATTTCAGGTTCTATTTAAAAAAATGTATAGATGCATTCCAGACAAAATTCTCTTCTTTAAAATTCAAACATAATGTAGATTTTTCAACATTTCGACAAAAAGTTTCGAAGCTTTTTAAGAATTTTGAAAGATTCCATGAGGATGAAAATTTTTTCAAGAATCGTAGGGAAATTTAAAATAACAAATATAAAATAATACAATTAAAAAAAATATATAATAATTTTAAAACAAATTTAAAATAAAATTTACAATATTTAGCAGAATATTTAAAAACGTTTCGCAAAATGTCAAAAGATTTTTTGAGTGTTTAAAAAATAATCTGGAAGATTTTAAGGCAATTCTTTTACTTTTCGACAATTTTTTGAAAACTTTTGTAAATAATCAAATCATTTAAAAAGATGTATAGAACTTTTTATTTATTCGTTAAAATTTTTTTTATATCATTTTAGATTTTAGTGAAGTTTGATACTGTGAAAAAAATTAATCAGTTGGTAATTAATCATTCAGTTTACAACATAAAAATCAACGAAAAATTATTTTCATTGATACTTTAAAATAATTTCAACTTAATGTTTTTATAAAAATTATAATTTATAATAAAATTTGCAACTAATTTCAGAAAAGTCAAAATATATTTGTAAAAATTGAACTTAGATACTCATTCCACAACATCACACAAACTTACAAAAATTACAAGAATGCAATGAAGGTGTTTCAGAAATAAATAAATTTTTACTATAAAAAATTATTTTGCTCAATTGATCAAAATTAAAGTTCAATATATAATTTAATATTGTAAGCAAAATTATTCAGTTGATAATTAATTGATGACTTAATAAAAATAAAAGCATGAAACAATTATTTTTAACAATGAAAAAAATTATGTAACTTGAATAGGGATATTTTAAATATAAATAAACTTGCATTATACAAATCATATGTAACATTCAATTACATAACCTTAATGTGAAAAACTAATTTATGTTACTTAATCGAGAAAAATTAAAACTCAGTCTTTATGTTATTTAATAGTGTAAAAAATTAATCAGCTAATAAGTAATTAATCAATTTTTTTCCAGTGAATCATTCAAATAATCTGTATTCTACATTTTTCAGAAAATTTAAGTTATTTAAAACAATATAAACTATTCCAGGAAAAATAAAAATATATTCGAAAATAAGTTCGAAATCAGAATTCAGATGCTTATTTAACACCGCAAAACTTTACAAAAATAATGTAATTGGAATGCAGGTATTTTAAACATTCAAAAACTTTTATTACATAAGTTATGGCCAATATTAAATTACAGAAACTTGAAGTAAATAATAAAGTTATCTTACTTAATTAAAAGAAATTATAATTCAACCTTTATTTAATTTAATATTGTAAAAAAATCATGTAATAATTAATTAATGTATTCATAACGTAAAAAGCATTAAACTATTTTATATTTATTTCTGAAAATTTAATTTCTTAGTAATCTTTTATACTTATTTAAGAAATAATTAAAACATATTAACATATAAATCTAGAAATTGAATGCAGATACCTATTTCATAACATCAGAATGTTTGGAAAAAGTAAAAAAAAAGTAGAAATAGTAGATTCAAGGATGATTATCCCCTTCGTTGGTTTTCATCTGCTCCAGAGAAGTATTCATCGAGGGAAACATGTAAGATTCCCCCCATGTTTGTGTGCGTTTTTTTTAGTTTTTGGGATTCATTCTGATCCCGTTAGCAGCCACGAAACTAATTGTTCGTGGCTCCATCAAGGGTCCTTATCGCTGCAGGTTCCAAGTCGACGATGCCCGCGGACGTTGTTAGACCTCCTCACAATGGCTAGTCTGGAACTCACCTCCTCCTTAGGAAAAGAAATTTCATTCCTCACCGTTAGGAGTAGTCGAATTCGGGCAGATGACTATTCCGCCCTAGCTACCTGCTTACCGTTCTCCCACTACTACTGGAAAAGGCCTCCCGCTGACCGAGCTCAGTGGCAGCAGTTCGACGGTGTGAGAGGAAGCCGCGTAGTGGGGGACGGTACACAGGTAGCTGGGGCGGAATTGACCATCGCCCTCAAATTCACGCGTTCCATAGAGGAGGGTGGATGGTCTAGCTCTGGAACTAGTCACTGTCGGCTTCGGTCCAGTGGGATTTGTTCGACCGGTTACAGCTGTTTTATCAGTAGCTGTTTCGGAGTTTTTACCTTTCTTAATACTGACCTTAGTTAAGGATTCCTTGAGTGGTATGGCCCTGTAATTTTGTTTTTTTTTTTGCGAGGGAAGGTGGAAAATGTGCTATCACACACCAAGAAGGGTCCGCACTTCTCGGTAGTGTCGGGATATTGATATCATCACTACAATGATCTGAATATATATGAATATACATCAAGATCTTAATTTGACCATTATAGTGACTATAATATAGTCTAATAGTCTAAAAACCACCACCCTTTCTCCTTGACATGATTCCCCCCGGAATCGCTTTCGCATTACTTCAGGGGTTGCCTTTTCTTTAGCCGTGCCTCGGCCTTCTGCTTTTATGCCAACTTGGTCTTCTCCTGGCTATCTGCTCTTCTAATTGGACCTGCCCAGCAAACGATGTTAGCTTGAACGTCCAAAAGGCTTCCTCAACGAGGCTGCCTCTCTGATCGCCATGGAACTCCTTGTACCCGAACGATGGTCTGTCCGTGGCTTATCTCTTTTTGCGGCACAGAGGTAGCTCTGCGGTGTGCTTTCGCATACTGTGGCTTTATGCCCCTCTTGTCCGCATCGCCAGCATGCTTTGGTCCTAACTAGACCCTCACATTTCGCTGCCATGTGGGCGAAGCCTAGGCAGTGGTAGCATGTTGTGGCCTCCATCTTTTTTCTTACACAGCAGGACACCCACCCCACCTTCAGGTGTCCCGCGTGCACCAGTCTTGCAGCTAGCTGCTCTGACAGCTCCGCGAAAGCCTTCAGATTGCCTCTGAAGGGCCTTTTCGTGAAGCTGACCTTCACATCTCCGACAACTTGGTGTTCGAAGTGGCGTCTCACGACCGCTTCGATCTCTTCTGTGTCAGCCGTTGTGTCGAGGTCCGAGACCTCCAAGAGAACTTCGAGAACTACGCTTTACCTTCTTCTTGAGGTCCTTTAGAACCTCGGCATAGCTCAATCCGTCGCCCGGTTTGATAAGAACCGCTTCGGGTCGAGCTCTTCTCCGTGTCTTCCTCTGTTTCCTAGCGTCGCTGGATGCAGGTTCCTCTTCTCTTTCCATCTCCTTCGAAGTCGAGGTCGCCGGCGCGACATGACGCGGTCATGGCCCTCATTCTGGCCGTTCTTCTAACATTTTCTATTAAATCCCTATAAAGCCTTTCGGTTGTCATCGAGTGCTCGCGCAATTCCTCCATCAAATGCTCCGCTCGTGTCAGTCCTTCCCTAATTGGAAGCCACATATTCCTCTTCTCCCTGCTGAAATCCACCATTTCTTTTATGGGGTCACTCAGCTTTTCGAAGAGATGATATGTCTCGGTAAGTTTGACATCCATTTCTGCTATGTCCCTCTTATTGGCTGATACTTCTCTAATATTGTCCTTCTCAGTGACGTCTAATGGACCTCCTAACTCCTTGCAGACGCTCCTGTCAAAGTATGTTTGGTTCCCCCCAAAATCCATGAAACCAGCACTGACCACCGGGGCTGGAACCCGATCGGAATCAGTGGGGAGATTGCTACTCCCTTGGGGTATGCTGTTTTTAAC
>JAAAKG020146207.1:0-10716 GCA_010014905.2 Druon quercuslanigerum
ATTGTTGAAAATTGTACCAAAAATAAGCATTCTTTAAAAGATACATTAATTTTTTAACCAAATAATTGAAATTTCTATCAAATTGTTCAATTTTTTCGCATAAATATAAATTTTCTACAGAACAATTAAATTTTCTACAAAACAATTAGATTTTCTACCAAATTGTTGAAAATTGTACCAAAAATAAGCATTATTTAAAAGATACATTAATTTTTCAACCAAATAATTGAAATTTCTACCAAATTGTTTAATTTTTTTGCAAAAATATGAATTTTTTACTAAACAGTTGAATCGTTTAACAAATTTGGAACATTTTATCAAAAGAAATGAATTTTCAACAAAATACATTAAATTAACCAAAAATTTCCATTTTTTACCAATTTGTTGAGTTTTCAAGTAAAAAGACAAATTTTCTACTAAGAATTGAATTTTCTGCGAAACAGTTAGATTTTCTATCAAAGTGTGTAAAAATCTACCAGAAAATAAGAATTTTCAAAAAGATATATAAATTTTATAACAAAATAATTGTAATTTCTACCAAATTGTTGAAATTTCTACGAAATTATTGAACTTTCAAGTAAAATATAAATTTTCTACTAAAAAGTTGAATTTTCTAGCAAATAATTAAACATTTTCTCAAATGAAAAGAATTTTCAACAAAATACATAAATTAACAAAATTATTGAAATTTCTAACAAATTGTTGAATTATCAAGCAAAAAAGAATAATTTATTAATAAATAGTTAGATTTTCCACAAAAAAGTTGTATATTTAACCAAGAATTTAAACATTTGACCAAAACAGATGATTTTTTAACAAAATACATAAACTTTCCAGCAAAAAATTGAAATCCTTACCAAGTCGTTGAATTTTTAAGTGAAAAGACAAATTTTCTAATAAACAATTAAAATTTCTACAAAATTGTTTGATTTTTGGCCATATTGTTGAAATTTCTACCAAATTGTTTAATTTTTTGGAAAAAATGTGAATTTTCTACTAAACAGCTGAATTTTTCACGAAATAGTTAAACCTTCAAACAAAACAGGCGAATTTTTAAGATAATACATAATTTTTTAGCCAAATAATTTAACATTTTACCAGGAGAAATGAATTTTCAACAAAATACATATATTAACTAAATGATTGGAATTTCTAACAAATTGTTGTATTTTCAAGCAAAAATTAAACATTTTACCAAAACAGATGAGTTTATGAAAAATAGATCAATTTTTGAAAAAAAAATTGAAAATTTCACCAAGTTGTTGAATTTTTAGGTAAAAATATGAATTATCTACTAAACAATTAAATTTTCTAAAAAATTGTTGTACTTTTAAATGAAAATATGCATTTTCTACTGAACAATTAAATTTTCTACAAAACAGTTAGAATTTCTACCAAGATGTTGATAATTCTACCAAAAAATAAGAATTTTCAAAAAGATACATAAATTTACAACCAAATAATTGAAATTTCTACCAAATTGTTTTTTTTTTTTGCAAAAATATGAATTTTCTACTAAAATCTTAAAACTTCTACCAAATTATTGAATTTTTAAGTAAGAAGACCAATTTTGTACCAAACATTGAAGTTTTTACCAAAATGTTGAATTTTTAAGAAAAAATACGAATTTTCTATGAAAATTAAATTTTTTACAAAACAGTGGGGTGTTTATACTTTCGCGAAGCGAAGCGTCCTTAACAGCGTGCGATTGTTAAGAATGTAAATTTCAACACGACACGTCCGCCGCTCCCAGTAGCCGTTCCGAGTTCACCGAAGAATTTCCTTCTACCATCACCTATGTTTATTGTTGTTTTAATTTGAAAAATATTTTTATTTGGTCAATACGTTACTAATTGGCATTTTCTAAGTTTTTAACAAAAATAATCTAGTTTTCTATTAAATTATTGAATTTTCAAACAAGAAAATGATTTTTCTACTAAAAAGTTGAATGTTCTACAATATAGTAAAGGTACTACCAAAAAAGATGAATTTTCTACCAAATTGTTGAATTTTTAAACAAAAAAAGCATTTTTCACTGAAACTTTAATTTTCTACAAAATAGTGGACTTTTCTACCAAATATTTGGACAATGAAAATCCTACTAAAACAGTTGAACTTTAAAAAAAAATAGGTTAATTTTAAACAAAATAATTTAATTTTCTAACATATATAAACATCATAACATATATAAATTTTTGTGCAAATAATCGTGCAATTTATTGTGCAAATTTTTAACTATTTTAAAAAAAGACGAATTTTCTACTGAACAATTTAAAGTTGTAAAAAACAGTTGATTTTTTTACCAATTAGTTGAACAATGAAAATCCTACCGACACAGACGAATTTTCAACAAAATATATAAATTTCTAACCAAGTAATTGACTTTTCTGTTTAATTATTGAATTTTCAAGCAAAAAGACGATTTTTCTACTAAACAGATAAATATTTAAAAAATATATAATTCGTTAAATTTCCAAAAAAATCTTGAACATTATCACAAAACAGAAACAATTTCAACAAGATACATACGTTTTCAACGAAATAATAGAAAATTTCTTCCAAATTGTTGATTTTTTTTACAACAACACGAATTTTCTACTAAATAGTTTAAAAATCAATATTCTATCAAAACAAACGAATTTTCAACATTACAAATAATTTGTAAGGAAATAATAGAAATTTCTACCCAAGTGTTGAATTTTTAAGCAAAAAGGTTACTTTTCTACCAAAAAATTTAATTTTCTACAAAATAGTTGCATTTTTTACCAAATAATTAAACAATGAACATTCTACCATAACGGATGAATTTTCTACCAAATTTTTGAACATTCTACCAAAAGAGAGGAATTTTCAAGAAAGTACAAAAAATTTCATACAATTAATTGAAATTTCTGCTAAAGTGTTGGAATTTTATACGAATTTTCTACAAATCGTTTGAATATTAAACAAATATATGATTTTTTTAATTTCCACAAAATTCTTGAACATTCTATCAAAACGAAAACAATTTCAACAAAATATGTAAATTTTTAACGAATTAATAGAAATGTTTGCCCAAGTGTTGAATTTTCAAGCAAAAAGGTGAATTTTCTACCAAAAAATTGAATTTTCTACGAAACAGTTGAGTATTATGCCACATAGATGTACAATGAAGATTGTATTAAAACAAATACATTTTTTACAAAATACATAATGTTTGATGAAATGACATAAACGAATTAATTGAATTTTCTACCAAATTATTGAATTTTTATGCCAAAAAGACAAATGTTTTTCAAAACACAGTTGAATTTTCACCAAATACTTGAATATTGTACCAAAAAGACGAATTTTTAATAAATGACAAATTTTTATTAAATAAATAAAGTTTCTATCAAACTGTTGAATTCTGAAACTGTTTAATCTTTAACCAAAAAGATTAATTTACTATCAAAAAAGACGAATTTTCAACAAATGTCTTAAAATTTTGAAGCCGACAATTGAAAAGTTGAATTTTCTGCTGAAATTTCGAATCTTCTACAGCAAGAACAAGCAAATTTTCTACAAAGATGTTGAACAACTAACTGAATAGATGAATTTTCCACCAAAACAGACGAATTTTAAAAAAATTGCCCAAGATATTCAACCAGACAATTTATTTATTCACCATATTACTAAATTTTTAACCGAAATATCAATTTTCTTTCAAAACAGGCGAATTTTCAACAAATGGCATAAATTTTCAACCAAATAGTTAAATTTCTACAAAATTTTGGATTTTTGAAGCCACAAGATCGCATTTTGTAATAAAAAGTTAAAATGTTCATGGAGTAGTTGAATATTTCACCAAGAAAAGTTAATTTTAAAGAAATTACATAAATTTAAAAAAAGAATTGAGTTTTCTACCAAAATGTTAAATTTTCAAACCAAAAGGAAAAACTTTCTATAAATTTGTGTGAACTTTCAACCAAAAAAATAAATTTTTAATCATTGACATCAGCCTTCAACTAAATAATTAAACGTTCTACTAAATGGGTAAGTTTTCAATATAAAAAATAAATTTTATGTACACAGTTGGTTAATTTTTAGTCAAAAAGATGAATTTGCTACAAAAACAGACGAATTCTCAACAAATTACATAAATTTTCAAACACACCATTAAATTTTCTACTAAACTGTTGACTTTCCAAAGAAAAAGGACACATTTTCTGCAAAAAATAAAAATAAATAAATAATAAAATATTCTACCAAAAAGAAAAAATTTTAACAAATGACATAAATTTTCAAGGAATAATTAAATTTTATTCAAAACTCTTGAATTTCAAGCCAAAAAGAAACACAAAATATTATTTTACTATTTATTATTTTATCCAGTATACAAGTTGTACTGAAATTACAAGTTTTTATCTGTTCATATTCATTATGGATAAGGGACACCCCTCAATTGATAAGATAAATTACTCAAAAATAAATTTTTCATGAAAAAGATCTTCTCTGTCACTCCGCTGGGAATCGAACCACAGAACTTCCGTTTGACGTTCGGGTGCTTTTCCCTTAAGCTAATAAATAGAACAAAAGAAGAATCTTTTTTCAGAAATAAACACATTATTTTGACTGGTGTTACGAGTCAAATTTTTCAAGGAATCTGTATTATCATCAGAGAATAACAGAAATTGTTAATGTTCTTTCAGACTAGATGGAGCTATAAATTAAAAAAAAAAGTTAAATAAACCTTCTTCTAGAAAAAATTTAATTAAAGCAATTTTTAAATTATAGCTCAATCTAGTCTGAAAAGACGTTGATTTTTTGTTAGTCGCTAATGATAATACAGATTCTTTGAAAAATTTAACTTGTAACACCTGGAAAAATAATGCGTGTATTTCTGAAAAAATTCATGAAAAAGCTGTTTAATTTATAACTCCATCTAGACTGTAAAGACGTTAGGAATTTTTGTTATCATCTGATGATAATACAGATTCTTCAAAAAATTTGAATGTTAACAACTGGAAAAATAGTGCGTTTATTTCTGAAAAAAAGATTTTTTTTCAATCTCTCTAGTAGCTTAAGGGAAAATAACCTGACCGGAAATTCTGTGGTTTGAATCTCAACGGAGCAAAGGAGATCTTTTTCAAGAAAAAATTAATAAAAAAGTGTTTAAGTCATAACTCTATCTAGTCTGTAAAGACGTGAAGAATTAGTGTTATTTTCTTATGAAAATACAGATTCTTAAAAAAATTTGACTATTGACACCTAGAAAAACAGTGCGTTTATTTCTGAAAAAAAAACATTTTTTCAGATCTCTCTAGTAGCTTCAGGGAAAATACCCGGCCGGAAATCGGAAATTCAGTGGCTTAATTCCCAGCAAAGTGAAGCAGAAGTTTTTTTTTAAAAAAGGATTTAATTAAAACAGTTTTTAATCCATAGCTCTATCTAGCCTAAAAAGACGTTAAGAATTTTTGTTATCTTCTAATAATAATGCAGATTCTTCAAAAAATTTAACTTGTAACACCTGCAAAAATAATGCGTTTATTTCTGAAAAAACGATTCGTTTTTCAATTTTTCGAGTAGCTTAAGGGAAAATAACCTGAACAGAAATCGGAAATTCTGTGGTTTAATTTCCAACTGAGCGAAGGAGATCTTTTTTCAAAAAAAAAAAGTAATGAAAAAAATGTTTCATTTATAACTTCATCTAGTCTGTAAAGACGTTAAGAATTTTTGTTATCCTCTGATGATAAAACAGATTCTTTAACAAAATTTACTGTTAACACCTGGAAAAACAGGCGTTTATATGTAAAGAAAAGATTTTTTTTGATCTCTCTAGTAGCTTAAGGGAAAATACTTTTTAATTATATATTTAATTTATGACTCCATCTAGTCTGTAAAGACGTTAAGAATTTTTGTTAGCCTTTTGATCATAATACAGATTCTTCAAAAAATTTAACTGTTATTGCGTTTATTTCCGAAAAAAGGATTTTTTTAGATTTTCCTAGTAGCTTAAGGGAAGGAGAAGATTTTTTTGAACAAAAATTTATTTAAACAATTTTTAATCCATAGCTCCATCTAGTCTGAAAAGACGTTAAGAATTTCTGTTATTCTATCTGGTTATTCTCAACTGGTTCTAGATCCTGGTTGAAACCACCTTAATTAATTTAAACTTTTAATATCAGAACTTTCGAATTTACCCCACATGTTCGAAATTACACCTTTTGACGGCAATGTCATAAAAATTGTTAACAAAATAAATATCTGGGTAATAAATAAAATTTTTCTTTCCAGCTTGTATTTTAAAACTGACTTTAGCTGAATTCGCAACAATGGAATCGTTGTAAAATTGCAGAGGTTTAGGAAGGGTGAGAACGACTAGAGGGGCTGTCTTTATTTGAAATTCATATGGCGAAGTTTCTCTAGAACGCGTTCAAAGCGAAGCGATATCAACAACTCTCTGCTTCCTTCAAAGGCGTCGAAGCGAAATTTTACTGATTGTTCCCTTTAGAAATTTATTATTATTATTATTATTATTATTATTTATATTTTTACAATTTGGAACACCAAATAAAAAAATTTGTGATTGTTAGATTTTTACCAGTCAATATAGAGACGAAGATGGACATTGTAACTCGATTCAAATTCTATCCATATATTAATTCTTTTCTACGAGTGTCCATCCAAAACACGTTTTTCCCATGGTTAGAAAGGAAAAGGGTAATTAGAAGAAGGGATGGAAAGTATTGGAGGAAAGAGGAGGAGAGTGAGAAGCGAAAACAGGAATAAAGGAGTAAGGGGTTAAAGGAGAAAGGAAAATAAAGAAGATGGTTATGAATAGATGAAGATGTAAAGGGGAGTAGAATTCAGGAAGGTTAATGATGGGAAAGTAGATAAAGAAGAAAGGTATTATAGGAGGAGGAGGGAGAGAAGAAGAAATTAGAATGGTGGAGTGGGGGAGGAGAAAACAAAATAGGGGAGGTGGGTATGAAGGAGTGAAGGTGTAAAGCGAAGGAGAATTCAGGAAAGTTATTTGCAGGGAAGTAGATAGGAGAAAATAAGTAGAGGTGGAAGTCGAGAGGGCTTGAGAATGAAGAGCAGAGGAAAGGAGATCTATGGAAGGGTTAAGGGGAAGTAGGAGGAAGTTAAAAGGGTTTGGAAAGTATAGGGAACGGACGATAACACGGGATAGAATAGGATCAGGCAGGAGGAGGGGCAGTAATATGGAGGCAGGATTATTTTTGTCTTGATGAACATCTCACTAGTCTACGATGTCACTTTTTGTAGTTATAAAATAAACAAAGTAACTCGACTCAAGGTATAGCAATAGAGACATGTCTTTTACAAGTGTCCACCCGTTACACGTTTTCTTCAAACGTGTGTGGAGGAAATGAGTGATGAGTAGACAGCATATGCAGTAGTGGAGAGAAAATAAGGATGGAAGATAAGCAAAATAGGGAAGGTGGAGTAGGAGAGGGCGGATCAAGGGAAATAGAGATACTTTTTCCGAGAGGAGGTAGGAGCGGATGGTTAGGCAAGGTAAATAATGAATAAAGAGGAGAGGTGAAGGAAAGTGAAGGGAGGTGAAGGGAGAAGAACCAGGGATCGAGAAATAGGGACATTAGGAGAAGTAGAAGGGAAGGAGAGATAAGAGATGAAGGGGAACTAGAGTAAAAGAAATATAGGAAAGAGTAATAGAGGTTTGGCGACGAAAGTAGGAGTGGGGGAGGTATAAAAGTATATTATCAATTTGAGCCTTTAATATGAAGACAAAAATGGATATTGTTACTCGGCTCAAGGCCTATCCACAGATTAATTTCTTCCTACTGGTGTCCGTAGATCAGTTGTAATTTTTCCAAAAATAGATGGAAGGGGATAGTTCAGGAAGGTAAATACCTGATAAAGAGGGGAGGAGAGAGGGTGAGAAAAGAGGAGAAGGAAGGAAAGGGAAGGAGAACTAGGAACTGAGAAGTAGGAGTAGGAGGAGAAGTAGTAGAGAGGAAGTGATGGGAGGTAGAGAGAAGTAGAAAAGAGGGCAGGATGGGAAATAAAGTGAATGGAGAGGAGGAGAAATATGGAAAAATAGTAGTAGTGGGTTGGTGAAGAAAGAGGGGAAGAGAAGTTGGGACAAGATATTGTGAGATAGGATCTGACAGAGCAGGAGAAGGAAGTAATAGTAAGTTTAGCCTCTAATATACAGAGGGAAATCGACACTGTAAATAGATTCAAGGCCTATCGATAGATTAATTTATTTTTCTATTGTCTTCAAGATTATTATCGATGGAATGAAAATCCTGTAGTTTTAGAAAATGAGTATCAATTACACTTTCGATAAGGATGTGGACATTGGAAAATTGTAGAAGAATGTGTGGTAAGATGGTTTTGTAATTTTCTTCAAGTCTCTCTATCTCTCTCTCTCTATCTGCCCCTCTCTCTTTCTCTCTCTTGTCCTCTCTCTCTCTCTCTTTGCCCATTATGATTTCTTATTGATCGTTATTGTATCCAGCAAAATGACTCTTAAGAATGCGGAAGCACATTTTCTCTGGAAGATTACGCCAGTGAGTTTCGAGCAGTCTCGGGGTGAGACCGCGACACGACGAGCCAGGAATGGAGTTGTTCATTTGAGTATGCAAATTTTCGAGCCATCCCTCACAATATCGACTCCACGATGGTCTAACCCCCGTTTTGCAAAACAAGATGGCGTTGATTTACACGCCATTTTGCTTTTTATTTTATTCGCTATTATTATTATTATTTTTATTTATTTATTATCAGTGATTTTAAAAATCAAGAGTCAATTCTTTAATTGTAAATTATCCTGAATGAAGTAATTTTTAATTTAAGTTTTCGAAATAACAGAATTTTTAATTTTTAATTACTAAAATTGAATATTGTTTAATTTTAGAGAATTATAATTTAAAAGTTCGAAATTTTGAATTCCTAAGATTGTAAACTCTTCAATTTTGAAAATGTATTTATACACACCAAGTCACACCAAAGTCACACCAAAGTCACACCAAAGTCACACACCAAAAGACTAAAATTGTATCCTGATCTTTCAGATTGAAGTAATTTCGAAATTAAATAATCACAATTAAAAAATTTTTTATTTTAAAATTCACAGGAATAGATAAAGTCGTTATATTTAAAAAAATTTTAAATTACAGTTCTGCAATTTTTAAGAGGCACAATTAAAAATTTTATATTTATAAAAAATATTACAAAGGCACGTAATTTGCAACATTTTTTAGAAAAAGTTCAATTTATAAAATTTACAATTGAAATATATTTATTTTAACATTTTGAAATTAAAAACTATCTAATTTTGAATATTTTTAATTGAATATTGTTGAACTTCCAATATGTATAAATAAAAATTCTAAAATTATCATAATTTTGATGATTTTGGAAATAGAAACTCAAGTCTGTAATTCTAAATTTTTCTAATTAAATTTTTGACATTGAAGAGATTTTTAACATAATTCATAAAATTTACAGAATGTTAAGTTATAATTTCTCGACATCAATTTTAAAAGATTTTAAAGTGCAATTTTGAAGAGTAACGACTGAAAATTCTCGAATTTGGAAAATATAGAATTGCAAATTATTCATTTTTCAAATTTTGTATTTTAGAGGTATGTATAATTTTTATTTTAAATATTTCTGAATGAAGATTCTTGAATGTTAAAGATGAATAAAAAAATTCTTTATTAATCATGATTTTAATTGATGAAATTTTCAATGTAAAGTATCAAAAACTTAATTGTAAAGTCAAAGCCTTGTATAATTTTGAATTTTAAAATTTCAAAACTAAAAAACTGGTTATTTTAACCAAATTCAGTTGCAAGTTGTGAAATTTTTAAAAGTTATAAATAATAAATTTTCAATTTTTAAAATCTAAAAATTCGTAATTTGTGATGATTTTGGAAATAAAAATAGAAATTTTCAATTTTAATTCTTCCAAATTAAAGCAATTTAAAATGGAAATCATAAAAATCACAAATTATAATTTAAAGTTGTTAAAATTATTAAATTTTTCATTTTAAATATGTATAAATAAAAATCATTAAAGTCTACATCTTCAAAATTTAAAAAATTTTGGATGTGAGCTATGAAACTTATAGTATATTTAATTGAAAAACTTAAAACTTACATAATTTTTAACTGTTAATTATCATAATTAAAATATCCTTGTTTTTAATGACTTACAATTTATAATTTTAAAAACTTGAGGAGCTACAATTTAAATCACCTCAATTTTAAAAATGTAAAAATAAACATTGTTGAATTTGGATAAGTTTGAAAATCATACTTGAAAATTGAAGAAATTTCAAAATAAATCATCTAAATTAAAGAACTTTTTAATGCAAATTTTTAAAGTTAAAAAATTGTCAATTTTAAAGATGTATGAACAAAACAAGGCAGCAATTTCTAAAACTCAAAAATTAAAATTAGGAAGGTTTTAGAACCTTTTGAAAAAATGTAAAAAAATTGTAGATTTTCGAACTTTTCAAAAAAAAAAAAGAAAAAAAAGAAAGTTTAAGAAATATTTAGAATTTTTAAAACGATTTAAATTTAAAAATTGTAAAGATTTTTTGTTTCTAATTTCAATTTTTAAGAATTTCGCAAGAAAACGAAGTAAGTTTAAGAATTTTTCAATTTTGAAACGACTCAAAAATAAATTCTTCTTTATTCATAATGTGTCCCCTAAGGGTTTACATGACTTCCATTCCATACCACTTACATAATAAACAG
>JAAAKG020146208.1:0-10715 GCA_010014905.2 Druon quercuslanigerum
CGTATATAAATAAAATTCAAATAACGACTGATCCCATGATAGATAGCCCCTACAGTGCCCCCCCCCCCCCACATTGTACGGCACCAAACGCCCAAGCCACCTTAATGAGTATCAAAATATTCTATATATTGAAATTTAACAAATGTTTTATTAATTGGAATAAATTTGCTGTGTTGAATCAAAAAAATGTATTCAAACAAATCTTTTTGCTTGAATCAAAAAGATCTTTTTGTCAGTGCTCTTTTCGTCTTATTAGAGACAAATATAATACCAAAAAAGAAATAGCGAAAAAAATAAAAGTTAACTGAAACCAAGAAGGAAAATCACCGAAGAATCCATAACACTTCAGAACATAAATAAAAAATAGCACTACTGCTTTTTTAATTTGATATAGAATGCTAGAATACCAATGAATAAAATATTTTAATTTCTTTTGACAAAATTGGCATGTTACCGAAGATTTACTTAACCCATTGAGTCCTGACTGGACACACTTTTACGATTTTTTTCAACGGCTCTATTAACTATGAAATCGGTCATAGAAAAACAAGATAATACCAATTTACGAAGTAAAATTGTCTGATCTTTCTATTTCTGCAGTAATAATTTCAAAAAAATGCATATTTGAGAAAATATGATTGTTTATTTAACAAAAAACACGAATTGTCAAATGAAAAAAAAATTTTAATACATAATTTTAGGAACGGGACCGTCCGTAAATTTTTTTGTGTGCATTAAATGTGTCCATGCACTCTAGCCTTCAAAATGTAGTGGTTGGTTTTTTTCAAATTCAAATTTTTTTTTAATTTTTGCGTTACTTTTACCTGCAATAACAGTTTTTGTTCAATTTTAATAAAAATAAGTGCAAGATAGTTTTTTGGGTCGCTGATTGTGAATCTGTTATCACGTTTTCAAAATTCAAGATAGCGGATCCAATATGGCTGCCAAAAATTTCAATAAATTGTTTAATTTTTATGAAAATTCGTATAGGTGGGTTTTTTGGGTCGCTGATTACGAATCTGCCATCAGATTTTCAAAATTCAAGATAGCGGATCTAATATGGCTGCCAAAAGTTTCGGAAATGTTTCAATTTTCATAAAAAATTTTATGGAGGGGTTTTTTGGATTGCTGATTAGGAATCTGTTGTCAGATTTTCAAAATTCAATATGGTAGATACAATATAGCTGCCAAAAATTTCAAAACATTGTTCAAATTTTTTGAACATATTAATTGGGATGTTATGAGTCTTATATGTCGTTGCCTGGATTTCACCACGAGGAGGTAAACGCAATAAACAAAGCCTCTTCTTTTTTTTAAGTTTTTCTAATTAAAATTTTTTGTAATAAAACCTTTTATGATCAATAATCCAAAAACTTAGAATAAGATTCTAAATCATTGATTCAGATTTTCAAAATTCAAATACGCAGATCTAATATGGCTTCCGAAAATTTCGAAAGTTGTTCAATTTTCATCAAAAATTTTATCAAAGGTTTTTTTGGACTGCTGATTACGATTCTGTTATCAGATGTTTATAATTCAAGATGGTGGAACCAATATGGCTGCCATTAATTTCAAAAAATTGTTCAATTTTCATGAAATTATGAATGGGGAGGTTATGGGTGGCATTTCTTAGATGACATATATTATGTGTCCTTGCCCGGCTTTTACAACGAGGAGGTAAACGCAATAAAGAAATACTCTTCTTTTTTTTAATTTTTCAAATTTTTTTTATTTAAATTTTTTTTAATAAAACCTTTTATAATCAATAATACAAAAACTTAGTATTAGATTCTAACTTATTTATGAATAATTGAAAAGCAGGGTGTGCATGAATATACATCGCACATCTTACAGATTTTCTGCGTCCTTGAACCACTTTTTTTACAATTTGAACATTTTTGTTTTGATTCTATTATTATTGTTTCATATTATTTACTTATTTTATCCTTTTTATTGCTATGTGTTAAAATAAATGTTTTAGCTGCTTAGGAATCTCGTTTTTTTAAATTGAATATCTTCATGAAAATTAAACAATTTTTTGAAATGTTTGGGAGCTATATTGTATCCACTATCTTGAATTTTGCAAGTTTGATAGCAGATTCGTAATCAGCGAACCAAAAAACCCACCTATACGAATTTATATACAAATTAAACAATTTTTTGAAATTTTTGGCAGTTATATTGGATCCGCCATCTTGAATTTTGAAAACCTGATAGCAGATTCACAATCGGCGACCCAATAAAATCATCTTGCACTTATTTTTATTACAATTAAACAAAAATTGTTATTGCAGGAAAAAGTATCGTAAAAATAAAAAAATTTGAATTTAAGTTGCCATATTGGATGCCGCGATGTTTAATTTGAAAAAACCAACCACTAAATTTTGAAGGCTAGAGTGCATCGACACTTTTAATGCACAAGTAAAAAAAATCTACGGACGATTTCGTTCCTAAAATTACATATTAAAATTTTTTTTCTTTTGACAATTCGTGTTTTTTGTAAATAAACAAATTTATCTTTTCAAATATGCATTTTTGGAAAATTATAACCACAGAAATAGAAAGATCAGTCAATTTTACGTCCGAAGTAGGTATTGTCGATTTTTTCCATGGTCGACTTCATAGTTAATAGAGCCGTTAAAAAAAAAATTTTGAAAATGTGTCCAGTCAGGACTTAATGGGTTAAAATAGTTTGCATCTAATGAATCACATTTTTTAGTATGAAAATCTGGATAAAGAAATAATCTGCGGATTGCAAAGTTTTGGGTAGATTCTTAATTTTCGTGTCTGAAAGAAAGTGAAAAAATTAAATCTTTAGCTAACTGCACTTGATTTTCGAAAGTTATTCCCATCCTTCTCTAAAAAAAGGACGGGTTACAAAAATCTGAAAGTTATCGAATGTTGTGCTTTTGCGAGCTTTTTATAATTCAGAAGCGTATTATTTACATAGTAAAAAATTGAGTAATTCTTGCAGCGCTCAGATTTTATAAATTAAAGAAACTCGATTGTCAAAATTAAAAACCTCTAGGCATCCTCAACTTACTGTTTTTAAAAATTGAAAATGGATAATTAAGAAACTGTCAAAATTTAACATTGTCAAATATTTACTCTCAAAATTTCATCAATGATAACAAAATTAAATTATTTATAATTTAACTCAATAAAATGTGGAGTTTTGGCAGTTGGAAAATTATTAATTGACTTATTCCGAATTTGATATTTTTAAAACAAAACAATGTCTAATTTGAAGTTTACAGATGTGAAAAGTTTTTAACTTGATCTTTTCAAGATAAAACATCCCGTAACTGAAAGAATTAAACATTAATTAATCGCTGAAACTTTTTAATTAAAGATTCTAGGAATATGGAAAAAATATTTGTAAATTTAAATACTTAAAAATTATTTGGTTTTTGAAATTGCTGTGTCTATCTCTATTGAAATTCAGTGAGCCTAGACAAAATATTTCGATTTTCCTTACACGCGTTTTTGTACAAATTTCAATCGTAATACTCTAATAGTGTGAATTGTTTTAAGTATTAAATTGTACAATATGACATTTGTAAAAATCGAATGTTGTAAAATTACAATCGGAAGCCTTTTTGGATTTGAGAATCAATCAGAAGTGTGAATTATTGAAAGATGAATTTTGCCTTATATTATACAAGTATTCTTGAACACTGTTAATCAATAAAGTTAAGTTATTATATTTAAAAGACAAAATTTTATTTATAATACGAATTTCACCTAATTAAATTAAAAAATATATTTTCTCTGTTACTTATTTCTTTTTAAACATCAGCTATAGTGTAACTCTAATTTGTTTCAATTCCATTTAGTGTGTCAATGGGACTTGGATCTGTTCTATCCTTCTAATCTAACTTCTCACCAATTTCAATTTACTCCTGTCCTTCTCTGCTAACCTTCCTCGTTTCCTACTTCAGTTTAAACATTCGAGATTACTTCAATCCATTTCAGTTTTCCCTAAGTATATACTCTTGCAACAATACATTTACCTTAATTGAAATTTACTTTATCAAATAGAACAATTTTTTTGTTATAAATACCTAATATTTATTAGGTTACCGAAAAAATTTTCTAGTGACGCAAAAATAAGACTTATTACAATTAGTTTATTTGAAAGTATGCCTTACTATTTAGTAATGTATATTCTGTATTGCAAAAAATTGATTCTATATACGGAATTTAAAAAAGTAATATTACGAAAGATTTTTTGGATTAACATTTTGAGGAAAAGATATTTAATGCGCTTTGCCGATATTTGATGATTTTTTTTAATAAAAGTAATACGTTCATAATTGCTAAAAGTAATTTTTTATAAATAAATTGTATCAGATATAAATATCATTTATTATAAATTTATTAACTTCAAAAAATTGTTTCTCAAAAATGTTTTTGGTGAGTTTCGCGCATGGAGTTCCGCAAAAATCAATATTTTAGTGTTAAATAATAATGAAAAATTGGACATTATACAGGATTATAATTAGGATATTATGGATATTTATGTGGCGTCACATGCTCGGTTATTATAATCATACATGCATAGGTATAATTTATTATCCTCGCTTGCGCCCCAAATAGATCGAAGCTTCGCGCGCTTAAGCAATAAATAACCAATTTTAATTTAATATGCTGTAAACAGATACACACGTTATTCATTTCTCCATATGCGTTTTTGAAATTAAATAATTGATTTACATAGCCCATCAAAATGATAATAAGTTGCATTGTAGCATTATAGTATAATTTAATATATGTATTAGAAAAATTAAAATCAATATGGCAAATACATTTCTTGCATAACAAATTTTTGGTTGATCAGTGGGAATGCTAAATGCAATTTTTCAAATTAAAAATAAATTTATCAGTTTGGGAAAATTTTTAATCTAGGAATTACATTATTCCTTATTTACATCCATAGCTCAGACATGAATCAGTTTGAGAAAAGGTTTAAACATGACATATTATAAAAAATAGGATATTGGAAAATACAGTTTAGCACAATTCAATTTTTTTTTAAGTAAATTTTTCTGAAGAAGTATCCTCTCATTTCACTCCAATGGGAATCGAAACACAGATCATCCGATTTCCAGTTGGGTGCTTTTCTATTAAGCTATTAGAGAGATAGCAATATGGCCCATAAAAAAGTTGATTTAATTTCAATTTTAAAAGAATAATATTTTTTACTGTAATTGCCTTGTTTATTTTTATTGACGTATATAAACTTTGATACAAAGTTCATGTTTTTCAATTTCAAAGTTTTCAATTTTTATTTTTGCTAGTTGACGGGTTCAGAATTTTTTTAAATAAATAAAGAGAAATACACTCATTTTACATTTTTATCATGCAAAAGTTTATAAATCTTCAAAAAGCTAATAAGATACTTTATAGAGTTTATTTGAAAATAGGACTTCGTAAGCTATATGAAATACTTGGTATTAAATACATAACGTTTTTATTGAAATCATTTCAGGTAAAATTTAGACGTACAGTTATTTTACTTAGATAATTTTTTAACTCAAAATTTTTTTAATAACATTTAATACAATCGCGTGCAATAAATGGTGAAAAAAATCAGAAAAAGAATTAACTTTTGTAAATAAAAATTTAATAAAAATTATGACTCGCTGAAAAAGGAAAAAACGAAAACAAATATGCAAATAACTTCATTAAATACTTAAAAATTATTAACACAATTATTTTTATATAATTTGAATTTAGAATTAAAATTTGTTCACATACTTAATTAATTATTTCAAAAAAATAGAAGATCCTTACATTTTTTTCTAAATTTGATCATTTAATAGTAATGAATATTCTTATAAAAGCTTTATGCAATTTTGCTCTAAGCTAAAATTTAAGATTTAATACTTTTTTAATGGTTTAAATTCTAAATTTATTCTACTGTTTAAAAAATTTGTAAGGTTTAATACATTATTTGGAATTTTCGCAAAGCTGAAACATCATAATAAGTTAAAATCTTTTTATTTTAAAAGTTAAAAAGAAACTTCTTGGATTAGTTTTAGATGTTTTTATGGAATAAGTAGATAAAAAATCACCTTTTTAGATGTCTGTCTAACATTTTTTTTAAATCTCTTCGGCTGGGAGCAACTGCTATCTGTGGGAATGACTGCGGCTCCTAGTAGAACCGAGTTAGATCACACCCATGGTCACCTCTCACGACCGTGAGATCAGTAACCATATATAGTATATGGACTTCATAAATTAATTTAAATATTCAAAATCTAGTTTTAAATGTCAATCGAGTTTATAAAAATGACATTTTTCATCAAAAAGCGAACTTCACATAATTAGCATTTTCAAAAATTGTATTTTAATTTTTGAAGAGAATGTGATATCTTTTTTCAAGATTGTATTTGAAAATAAGACTTTGAACTAAATTTGTCTCCTAGGATTCCATGTTATGTACCTTAAACAGAAAAAAATTATATTATATATTTCGAACGGATGGATAAATTTGTTTTAATTATTATTATCATTATTATCATTCATGAATTATTAACTTTATTATTTAGCTAACCTTCCATTTCTCATTAGCATGAAGTTTTTAAATTTCTCATTTTAAACGGAGAAAAAAAAGACAGCATCATCCAATACTGAACTTGAGTTTCTCGGCAACAATATTTTTCTGGATCATTTTGAAAATAGTTGAGTTTTCACTCAAAACGGATCAATTTTTTAATAAGAAAATTTTTAGTAAAAAAAATTTTTAATAAAATAAAATTAATGTTCAATGATATATCTTGATTAGATTATCTTGCCCTAGTTCTCTAATAATAGCAATCCTTCATATTTTGCGGATAGATGTAGCTTCCTGAATGGAATTCAATAAACTATGATACATTTCTTGAAAATACTGAAAATATGATATAATGCTTCTTCATTACTTTAAGTTTATTAAAGTCCCTGGAGTAAAGCCTTGTGAGTATAGAAGCAGAGGAACAAATGTAGAAAGAGCCGGAGAAAATAAAAAGAGAAAAAAAGTGGAATGTGGTTACGAAGTGTAGAAAGGGTAGATGAGATATTGTGGAGTGCGGTGAGAGAATATCTAAAAGGTAAAAAGGAATCAGGTCCCCGATGATGATCCAGGACACATTTCCAAGGAGTAGAGTATATTAAGCTTCCATGCTAAAAGTGAGTTGATTTATTCCACTTTTTTTAACTATATTATTCCTTAATACGAAAGATCTTTTACTATAATAATATATTCATTCAAATCATTTTATTTCATGTGGTTAAACAAAGTTTTCATAAAACAATATCTTTACTTTTAGATACAGGGTGTCTAAAAAGTCCCGTGACAGTTGGATATTTCCTCAGGTAAAATATTTTTTAAAAAAGTGTAGGTCATTCCTGATGTAAATTTCAACAAGAAATTTAATGGTGGCCTTCATTTTGACCTTTAAGTTGACCTTCATGACTTTTTGAAGGTCAGATTTGTTTTTTTTTAAATAGAAACCCCCTTTTTTACATCTGCAATCGATAGAGCGAAAAATTGTACGTTCAGGTACGTACCCAAATCATAGGTCAATTGTAGCGTTCCAGGTCAGTTAGAGGTTATTTGAAATTAACAAAGTTCTCCAAGAGGTCAGTGCAATTTCTGAAGTAAATTTTAACGAGAAATTCATTGGTGAGCTCTGTATAGATCTTGGTTACAGCGTTTTGAATATTGTAAAATAATAAGGAAATTTTTCATTAAAAGTTCCAGGTAATTTGGTGAGGGTTCTGTTCCTCCCCAAAGAGATATACCGTCCTATACCGTTTATCTATACCTAAGTCAATACCTAAGGCGATACCATAAGTCCTATACCGTTGTTCCATACGAATATTACGAATCGAAACTAAATTTACGCATTACGAGTACATACTTACTATCTTTCGCTAAAAGATTATTATGGCGCAAGCTAAACTTTCGGAACAAGAGAGGGTATCTTTATTAATCATGCGTGGTCGGGGAGATCGAGTTCGATCTTATGATCAAGTTCGTTTGCTTTTTAATCGCACTTTTCGTAATGGAGAAGGGTTATATCCTGTCTCAAAGTCAACAATTGAAAGAACTGTAAGGCGCTTTATGAATCATGGATCTATCAAGGACCTGCAGAGAACTGGTCGGCCAAAATCTGCAGGATCTGATGAGATGCAGATAAACATAGCCCAAGCATTTGTTCAAAACCCACATCTTAGTTTGCGTCGAGTTAGTGATGAGGGTGACGTTGCTCCTGAGACAGTGCGAAATATTTTAAAAAGCATTAATTTCCATCCTTACAAAGTTCATCTGGTACAAGAGCTCCATAAAGACGATCCTGATCGTCGGGTTAAATTTGGTGAAATTATGATGGACAGAATTGATAGAGATCCTCTTTTCTTGTACAATATAGTATTTTCAGATGAAGCAGGAAAAATGGTAGATATTGGTCATACACAGCTCCTGATTGGATGTTGAAGAGTCACACACAATATCCACAAAAGAATAATGTTTGGGCCGGTATCTTGAATGATACATAGATGGGCCCTTTCTTCATCGGTGGTAATCTCAATGTCCGTGCATATGAAAAGCTTTTCAGAAACCAAATTGTACCAAGAACAAGGAAGATTACGGGCGATCATTTTCAAAATATTTGGTTCCAGCAGGACGGAGCAGCGGCTCATTACGGTAGGGAGGTTCGAGCATATATGGATACTCAGTTCCCTTAAAGGTGGATTGGATGAAGGGGTGAAATCGAGTGGCCTGCTAGATCTCCTGATCTGACGCCTCTCGACTATTTTCTTTTGGATTTTTCTTCTGGACGAATTGAAGAATCGGATTCTGCAACAGGATACTTTGATTGAAAGGGAGATGATTCGTAATGCTGTAACTCATTTTTACAATTGCATAGGTTTTTGTCAAGAAGCTCAAGGTTTTCAGTTCAAAGATCTTCACTGAAGCGTGGTAGGCAAGGGGACTCACGCTAATCAAGCACTCGAAAGGGAATAGAATTTACTACGTCCCCGTCGTTGCTTCTGGGCAATGCTAAACGTAAACGTAAACTGCTTGGAAAAAACCTTGAAAAAACCTTGAAGATCATCGCCAAGATCAATACAGAGTTCAACAATGGATTTCTCGTTGAAATTTACTTCAGGAATTGCACTGACCTCTTGGAAATTTTTGTTAATTTCAAATAATCTCTAACTGACCTAGAGCGTTACAATTGACCTATGACTTTGGTACGTACCTGAACGCAGAATTTTCCGCTCTATCGATTGTAGATGTAAAAAGAGGGTTGCCATTAAAAAAAACAAATGTGGCCTTCAAAAAGCCATGAAGGTCAACTTCAAGGTCAAAATTAAGGTCACCATTGAATTCCTCGTTAAAATTTACTTCAGGAATGACCTTCACTTTATTGAAAAATATTTTACCTGAGGAAATATCCAACCGTCCCGGGACTTTTTAGGCACCCTGTAATGTATCAGCTGTCTCTAGTGGCCACCAGTACAATTTTCATAATTTATTACGCTTCAGTTGGCTCCACTGCGTACTAATGAACGCAGTTTTGAAAAGTGACAGTTCTCATGAAGCTCTACAGCTGTGACGACTAACAAAAATTGAATTTTATTTTCAAAATATATAAATTTATTCAGAAGGGGGTCCAAAGCTTCGAACAACCTGTCTTAAAACGTGAAGATGTACGACTATCGCCACATCATTTTTTGTGAGTTCAAATTTAGCTAACAGATTAGTACCTTTAGATTTGTTAGTTTAAATTTTAACTGTCTGTCAATAAAAAGCAACTTTAAAAATATATTGATTTTTATTAAATAAAACAAAAATGGCTAAAAGTGTACTATAATTATCAATATTTTTCAGTCTGCCAGGGATGGTTAAAACTTGAATGAAGGTTAACCAGCCTTTGATCATTAAATTTAAAAAATTTAAAATAAATTGGGATTAGGTTTCACCCAAAAGTCCTTTCACATCTAGTTCCACTTATTTAGATGTTTTGTAGATGCCTCTTGGGTATTTTAAGCGATTATAGAAAAAAGTTGTACTGCGCATTTTCGAGAAGAACATTTTTTGTTTTTCAGCAAGAAAAATCTTATTTGTCTCAAAAATGACGACAAATATGAATCTGCAGTTCATAAATTAAAATTGATCCTCTCCGGATCAAAAGGGGATACGCGTGGATTCAGCCTGAGAATTATTGTCCAGAAAGTCAAATTTTAAAATCGTTCGAATGTTAATTTCAAGGACTGGTACCTGTAGAGAATTTTAAGGCACATCTCTTTACCTTTAGCAAATATTTGTAGGCTTTACAGTTTTTGAAGTAATTGATAAAAACTAGATTTTTCGAAAACAAAAAATTTCAATCTTTTTTCACTTCACTCGCGCTAACTCAGTTAATTTCCAGAATTTGTTAATATAATAAATAATAAATTACATTTTTGAGTCTTTTGAAAATAGCTTAAAAAGATAAACATAAATATTTCAATAAAAAAAAAGTTTTTAATTTTATGTGAAGCTTTGCAAAAACCATGAATTTCAACCTTCAAGCGCTTTATTTATCGAGCGAATTTCAAGAAACGAAAAACTTTCAGTGACAAAGTTCTTTATTAAGGTTCTATGAAGTTTTCTGGAAATTTTCAGATCAATCGCTTTAATGGTTAAAAAATTATGAATGTCTTAAATTACAAACGGAAAT
>JAAAKG020146209.1:0-10715 GCA_010014905.2 Druon quercuslanigerum
AATTTCAAAAAAAATGGGGAAAGAAATTTTGTTTATTTAAAAAGAAAATTAATTTTTAAAACGGCAGATAAATAATTAACGGAAATACAAATCCAAGGAAAGGGGGAAAAAGCAATTAAGCTATCTAAATCCGTATTAGAAAATAGCCAAAAGTTGGTAATCGATGAATCTAGCCATGAAGTTGATCGCGAAGAATCGCAAATAAATAGCGATATAGGTGTAAACGAAAATAACTCAGATAACCCTGATGGATCGAACGTCAATCCAAGCGAAAAAACATATGATGTAAACATTGCAAAGCGAGCAACATTATGAAATAAATAAAAAACTAACAAGCAGGGTTGATGAAACATTGACAAATCAAAATAGTGTGTATTATTTAGTCAAGGAAAATAAAAATAAAAATACTCACGATCGTATTGATTTGTTTGCTAAGTATTTAACGGAAAATATACATAGAAATGTAAGTACTTTGAATGAGGGATGCGAAGCTCAGGGCAAATATCTGGAAGAGAGTATCACTGGCGTCGAACAAAAAGTCAATACGCTAACAAAAGCAAGCGAAGAAATACATAAAAATCAAGCCGAATTACTAGTCGCCAATATGCAAAATAGGAAGCGTTTACAGGACATTGAGGAACAACAAATCAGTTTAGAAATACGCGTAGACAGAAATTCAGGGCCGGACCTTGCTAAAGCGCCCTGCTTAAAACATTATCCAGTCCCAAAATTTGCAGGTACTAGTCGCGAGCGCCCTATGACCTTTTAAAACGACTTTGATCAATATATAAAGGCAGTAGACGTCAGAAAAAATGATTTTCCATTTGTAGTCAAATCCTGTCTAGAAGAAATGGCCAGAGAATGGTGGAATGTGGTACGGGACAATATTAATGATGATATTATATCTTCCAAACAAAAATTCATCAAAAAGTTCTGGAATAATGATATTAGATTCAAAATTGGGAAGGATTTATAGTACGGCTATTACATTCCGGGAAAACTGACAAGATCAGAATACGCGGTTATAATGATTAATAATTCTAGGGACCTCATTCCTCCTCCCTCTGAAGGTGAAAAAATAAAAAGTTTAGCCAGACACTTTGACGAGGAAGTTAGGGCCGCATTTATAATAAGAAACATGCAAACCTGCGATGAATTCATCGAGTTTTTGGAAACGTTGGACCAAGCAGGACCATTAAATCGTCGGGAACAGTATTCACCACGTGAAAACTGTGCATACAAACAAAACTATTATGAGGGTTTTCAAAATTCTAATCGTAATGATCGAACTAATTATTTTGAAAATAATAGATAAAAAAAACCAGAATTGTCCACGCGGATACCAAAATACGTTTAATTTCGAGAACGATCAGCGAGGATCTAATCTTGAAAAACATAAATCTAAATACCAAAATAATGATCAAGATGGGAATCGCGACTACGATTGAAAAAACTAGTGTGGCCATCAGAATCAAGGTTATTTTAATCGGGGAAGATACGAGGACAGGAACCGGGGGTTTAAAAATCGAGAGAACAGGGGCTCTTACAACAACAAGTGCCGCGAAGTACAAGCCTTCCAATATGAAAATCATCAACGTAGAACAATAGATAATCGAAATTCAAATTATGATGCGTTCGCTGATCGACCTCATAATTATCGTAATAATAATGGTCAATCGTGCAATGTTCCCAACTACAATAACGCAAACAATTCTGAAAACTATCGGGATAAGAGAGATCAGAACCCCTTAGGCGGAAATGTAGAAAATGGGGTATACAACCGAGAAAGTACTCGTAATGGTTCGCAAGATGTAAACTTTCGAAACGGGCAACAAGAACCAAGAAATGACAGAAAAAATGTCAGCGAAGTACACAGGGAAAATAAAAGAATCAACAATGGTTATCGAAATAGGCACACTCATAGTATAGAAAAACCAGTCGAAAATGAACATTTTGTAATAAACCACGGCGACTCGGGAAACGCTCGAGCCTCGATTTGGTAAAAAAGAACGCGATAGAGGCAGATTCGGGGCCAAATCAGTCAAGAAAACCTCTCTCACTAGACATGCGAAGCGATTTATTAGAAAATGAAGATAGAAAAATAATTAGAAACCTCGACAAATGTCCAGTAATGCACGTCAAGGTACAAAATATAAATACGAAAGCCTTGATCGATACGGGCAGTGAGGTAACATGTATTTCGGAAACATTTTTTGAAAACAATTTTGAAAAATTAAAAATGTGCGAATTGTTGCCAATTGTTGGAACAAATATAGTAGGAGCTACTGGAGCAAAACCTGTGAAATTGAAGCAGCAAGTATATGCAAATTTTAAAATGGACAAATGGGAGGGAGACAATGTATTTTTGATAGTACCTAAACTGAATAAGGAATGCATAATTGGGGTCGATTTGTGGAAAAGGTTAAGACGTAAAATTGACTTCTATAAAAATACAATAGAATTAAGAGATAAAGAAAAAATAATAAAGATAAATTTTTTGGACGAAAATCCTAAACAAATAAGGCTAATATTAGACAATGAAAATTCTTAAAAAGAGAAATATTTAAATTGTCTTGGAAAATGTTTTACGGTAGAAGAAATCCATCCTAAGGTCATAAAAGAAATTAACCATCTGGAAAATTATGATAATATCCAGAATGAATTTGCATTGCTTGATGAAGAAATTAAAGAAAATATAGCTCAATGTACGTTACTAGACTCAGAAGAAAAAAAAGGTTTTACAAACTAATTCAACGATACAAAAATGTTTTCTCAAAAAAACCGGGTAGGATTTCGTTGTACAAACACAAACTACAAATCGACAACAAAAGACCGTTTTCAATGAGGACTTATCCTGTACCAATGTTTCTTAGGGACAAGGTCAACATAGAAATCGAAAATCTACTAAAGTTAGGGATCATCCAGAGATCAAACAGCGCATATATAAATCCATTGGTAATCACCACAAAAAAAGATGGATCTATCCGCATGTGTTTGGATGCGCGAAAATTAAATGAAATAATGACAAACGTCTAAGAATGCGCAGAACCTACCGAGATCCTTTTGAAAGACGTACGGGAACTAAAGTTATGTCCACTCTGGATCTAGTTAGCAGCTTCTGGCAGGTGCCGCTGCACCCAAACTCTATAAAGTATACTGCGTTTCTACACGAAGGAATGTGTTACGAATTCCAGGTTACTTTTTTCGGACTGAAAACAAGTACGGCGGCACTTGTAAGGGCGCTCGACTTAATATGAAGAGGTCTCGGAAATTTTGTAATTACTTTCGTTGATGACATGCTATGTACGTCACAGAATACTTCTCAACATCTGGAATAATTTTTTCTCATGAAATAAAATTTCTGGGGCATATACTAACCTCCCTGGGAATAAAACCCGACCCGGCAAAAATTAAGGTAATTCATGAATTTCCAACGCCAAAGAATTTAAAGGAATTAGGAGGATTTTTGGGACTGATCAATTACTACACCAAATTTACTAAAGAGCTTGCTCAGGAAATAGTAGCACTCCTCGATCTGTTACGAGTAGGAAATAAATGGATATGGGATTTGGAAAAAAAGATGCATTCAAGAAAGTCAAAGGATTATTCTGTAGTTTCGTTATCCTCACATATCCCGATTTAAGCAAGCCTTTCTACCTGCAGACCGATGCCAGTGATGTTGCGCTAGGGGCTCTATTATATCAACTCGATAAAGAAGACGAACATCTTCCGATAGTTTTTGCGAGTAGGACCATAGTGACCCGTGTCAAAAAAACAAGGTCACCAGCCAAACCTGTTATGCAGAAATGAGAAACTGCGCTCCAAAAAAACTAGGATAAATTCTTTCAATTGATTTTTATGGACCTCTTCCATCCTCCAAAGGTGGTTTCAAGTATATTCTGTCTGCAGTAGACGCTTTTAGCAAATACGTAAAACTGTACCCGATAAGGAGGAGCACAGCCAAAGCAGCGATCAACAAAATATTTAATGATTACGTTCAGAAGTTTGGAAAACCCGAAAAGATCGTTACTGACCACGGAACCCAATTTACTTGTGAACAATGGCTGGATAAACTAAAGGAGGAAGGAGGTCAAACTATATTCTCATCAATTCGGCATCCACAAAGCAACATTATTGAAAGAATCCACCGGGAACTGTCGAGATTTTTCAGAACTCTAATAAAAGATCGACATAACACGTGGTGGAAATGGATAAGAATTATCGAGAATTGCATGCATGAAACTCATCATGAAACAACGGAATTTACCTCAATCGAAATCCAGCTAAACAAAAAACCAATAAGAGCATGGGAAAATTGGTTGAAGCTGCCTCCATTAACCCCCAATGTTGGGTACGAAAGAAAAATTGAAATGACCCAAGAAAACATCACCCGCAAAGCAAAAAAAAAGAGCGGAGGTATTTAATCGGTCTCGCCAGATTACTAAACTAAAAGTCGGTGATAAGGTCCTATTAAAAATGTTAAACAGATCAGATAAAGAAAATAAGATCCTAGCAAAATTTTTGCAGATATACGACGGGCCGTTCGAGATAAAAAAGGAAATAAAATCGGGCACGTTTATCATATGGGATCCAGAAATAATAGAAGAAAAGGGGATGTACCATTAACAAGATCTGAAGAAAGTCATTCAAAGGGAAGAACAATAAAGCCGCGGCGACCATAACATTAATAATAGAAAATAAGTATAGTTAGTAAGAAAATGAGCAACCCATAATAATAGACTAGGAAAAGCGAGAAAAATCTCAACATTAAAAAAAATTAATAACATAGAAGCATACAAAATAATTTAAGAAGAGGCATAATGAGCCACTCCGAACGAAATGGAAGGTCAATTAAAATAAATCAATGAACAAAATATGTTAAAAAAATTAACACCACTTAGAAAATATCGATGAACGATAGGAATAGGAATTACATTTAAAGAAAAAAAAAGAAAGAGAAATATTAGAAAAAAAGGCAGGACAAATTCGTCCAGGGACAATGAAAAGCAAAACAAAAATATGTATATAGGTAATAAACCATAAAATGTAAGGTAATTATGTAAATCGAAACGAAAGTAAAATTAAGAAAATTTTGGTAGAAAAGAAGTATATTAAGAAATAGAATAAGAGAAAAGAAACCAAGCGTGAGATTCCTAACGAGCAAAGATACAAACAAGTACAATAAGAAAGCACAACGACGATGCAAAACAAATATAAAACCATCAGAATCAGTTTGACTTTCGATCCAAGAGTACTGCGAAAGAATTAAGAACAAAAAGTGTGAATATTTGGAAAAATCAGTGAATATTCGGTAAAGCCAAAGAAGAATAAGTTGAAAGACTAAAAGGGAATACAAAAAAGGAAGGTAAATACAATAAAAAAATAATGAATAAACGTAACAAATAACTCCATAAAACACATAAAATAACAACCCGTTGAAAACTCTAATAGGAAAGAACCAAAACTTGGTTAAATAATAACCTAATTTACAAAAAGAAAAATGGAAAAAACACATAAAGCAAACACCAAACGACACGTCATTTTTTTCTGTTCTAGACTAACGTAGCAAAAATAAGCATGGATACACAAAAAAGAAAAGCAATAAGGGACATAGGATGCCAGATGTATGAAAGGTTTTTAAAGGGAAACCTTGCGGAATTAAAAATAACACAAAAAAAGAGGAAATTTCAGAAACACGTATTAACCTACGGACAAACATACGGGATAAGGAAACGGAAACAAAAGCGCACCTAATGCAGACACCTAGATACGGTTTAGGAAAAACCCGGGATTTCCATTCATCAGAAAAATTAAAAAACCGAAAATACAATCGACCGAAAGAACCCAATTCACCGAACAAGACATCGAGGAGATCAAGAAAAATGCGGACGCAAGACAAAAAAAAGTGGGAAAGGGAGATGTTGCTAGAAATAAAAAAAAACAAATAATAGATATGAACAAAAAATTAAAAGCAGCTGAAAATAAACGTCAACTAAACAAAAAAAATACCAAGGGACAAAAACACCAAAACACTTCAAACGAGGATGAGAAAATCCGTTGGGGAAGAGTCATCCAGCTCAATTTCTACCACCATATATTCTTAAGCGACCCAAACAACAACCACCAAATCGATGAATACGACAAATATTAAAACTTATAACCTAGGATAACAAACAACTTTTAATTACACATAAACACACACACACACATATATATACATACATTATCAAATTAGAACCGGAAATACAACACACCTTACAAAAAAATAAACGAATGCATTCAAAATTCTTTTGCATCCATTCGTTTAGGGGGGCATGGGCGACCAATAACGGTCAAAAATTTACAAATTTTTGTTCATTTTTTTCTTTACTCGCTGTACTCGATCAAGAGGGCAAGAAACTCACAAGTCAGTAAATGTCTTTTTGTCATTCGGAAGCAAATATCTCCTTTGCCTTTTAATAAACGAACAAATTTTTCAAAAACTTGAAATATTTCTTCGTTTAGGTGAGCATTGAAACGGTTCAATATGTAATTGGGCTATATTTGTAAATATTATTTAAAAGCGGGCAAAGTATTAAATAAATACGCTACTGAGCGAGAACAGTTACATTCAAATGCGAACGGGTTGCATATATTGCACGTATCGCTATGCGAAACAGGTGCCGTTGCGTGCGCAACGGCACCCCTGTCATCGTAAGACGAGGAATCAGGGATTCCGTAGTTCAGAGAATAACAAGCAGCTAATTAATCCTTAGAGGATCATTTACAGGCAGGCTCAACTTAAATAAAGCGGATTTAATGCATAAGGACATTCTTCCAGGATTGTTTAAAGCAAAATTTTAATAATTAAGATAAATTAAAATCAATAAAACCTTCAGTGTCCGAAGATCCTCGCGACTTGTCGAAGTGCGCGATTGCAACGGGATAGTCAGAAGCCAAGTGCTGTCCCTCCTTTTCAACCCACCTAAGCTGTGGGAAAATTAGGAGGGCTGAGGATTTTCATTCAGCGGAGCGCACTCGTCAGGCACTCGTGTGGAACTTGATAGTTTCTTTGGCGAGCTGGTGAGGCTTTCGAATTACCCGAAAAGGCGTATACCGGATTAACAACCCGTTGAAAATACGGGAGTTTATTCGGTGGCACAGTAGGGTATTTCGAGGCGAGGTTCAGTGCTTCGAATAAGAAATGATATCATTGTTTCTTTAACCCGATTCATATCAAGAAATCAAACGGTGAGAGACCTATATTCTTAGAGGAAGCCTGGATCGAACAACCTGACGCTTAGGGGAGGATCTCAGGTATTGGTATAAAAAATATCCTTAATTTAATATCGGGGCTTCTCCACCAAGTAAACGGACATTGAAGGGTAAAAATCATGAATGAGTAATATTAAGACGCTACCCGTCAATCTTTAGCCCATGAACGGCGAGTCTTAATTTAGTGAAAGTATAGGAAAGAAAGACGAAGTCTCGTTGAGCAGATATTGCACAACGATCTGCACGAGACAGAGTCCTTCTTATTGATTTATAGTAAAATCACTTAAAAATCCTTCCTGAAGTGTGAAAAGGGGAAAAATTACTAGTACTAGGAACAATCATAGGAACGGGAATTACGTAACCACGCAAGGGATGCCAAATACTCAACATTAAGGGGGAAAAAGAAGAAATACATATAGATAATGATAATTCCAAAACATTGAGTTGCTCAACCAATTCCGAGACAATCGCCTTTCTGTTCTCGCTTCTGGGATCCCTTTTCTTTTTGGATGTGTTCGAGTGGCTTGGGTATACTTAGATTGATCAACAAAATGAACACTAGAAATATCGATGCAAGAATCGATCCTGAATTGAGGGACAATTATATATCAAGGGAATTTCTAATTGATAGCTATTTAAATATAAAGGGGTTAATGCTAATCAATAGTGAAGTAGAGTTTAATGATAATTGGGAACCTCAGTTAGTAAAAAGGGTTTCTTTTCTTTTGGTAATAAATAATCGAGCTTTACGTTTCAAGTTTATCGTCCTTCCAGGATTGGTACCAACGTGCATACTTGTTACCAATTTCCTGACAAGGACGTAGTAAATTGTCGATCTAACCAAGACCTTTTTTAAATGGCATGAAAAGGAATAAAAGATTGATACATTCATATTCTAAAATCAAACTTTATACAGAACCAAACATCAAGTCCCCGATTCAGGCGTCGAATTGCTTTAGAAAGAGAATTCACAACATGCCAAACCTACATATAACGAAAAGATAATTAATAAATGTTACAATATAGTGTCAAAATATACTGACATGTTTACATTACAATCTAGAACAGGAAATTAGAGCACATTTAAGACTAATTCAATATAGCAAAGTGGAGCCTAGCTCAAAGATTTCTATTCCTGATGGATCTAATTCAGACGAATTTCATGAAGAAATTTATAAGTATTTTAATATTAACATTAACTGAATAGCAAACTGGAGGCCAACTAAAAGATTTCCACTCCTTTCTAATTGAAAGCTGAACTGAATTAACCAATTTTCCATCTGTTCATTACTTAATTGGAACGATTCGCCTAATCTGTTCACAAAAATATACTAAGTTGTTTCGTTTTCCATCGCTTTTCTGCACGAGAAACATTTAGCATAACAATTTACTGCAAGTCGTCATAATTTTAGAAAGTTCCACTTCTTTCGAGCATAAAAATTAGAAAGATATTATATCTAATAAAATATTTTTAAAATTTGAATCCAACGTACAAAATTTCAAGTCAATTTATTTTTCGACAAAAAGTGTGGCTACCCAGGAAACAAAAATCTATTCACTTCTTTTGAATGGGTTTCGAAGGCTTTTAAATTGCGTATCTGTCACTGGAATTCCAGATTACCGCGGATTTATTTTTTAAAGACTTTAAGTTGTTATAGTTTATTTGACCAACTTATATGCCACAAAATCCTTTACAACATCTGGAATTGAAATGGCAAAAAGAATCTTGTAGACTTGCGCATGGTTTATTTTAATCTTTCGATAATTTATAAATTTAAAAAATCGTGTGAAATATCGTAGTTTGACCTCAAACAAGTCGGTCTCGTTTAAAAAGAAGGAAACCGATATAATATAACCTTATATATATATATATATATATAATATATATAACCTTGCTTGAAATATTCATTGTAGAGCATAGCATATTCAAAGCTGCTTGAGAAAATGACTGATTCACATAGTCGCGAACCGATTCAGTTTTAACTTTCTGAATCTGTAAATGACAGATACGCAATTCACAGAGTCGACTTTTCAATGGATTCTTTTTTCCTGAGTATGAAATAAACAGAAAGAGCTATTAATGGATGTGACATTTATTCATTAGTGATGCTTGAAAGTTTTAGAAAATTTCTAACAATATTTATAAATTATTATTTTGCGTAGAAATTATTTTAGGTTTAGCTACAAATCATCTGCTGAACAAAATCTGTCTTCCACATATTTCTTGTAAAACCGTAGCTCGGAAGTCGGCAATGCTACAAGAACTAAACATAAGAAATATTTATGACAAAAAAAAAATAAAAAAATTAGGGTATACAAATTTTCCAAGAATATAAAATTATAAATAATTTTTTCCTATGCTGAGTCATGTATGAGAGAGGTGCAATATTGCAGCGTCGTTTTATAATCTTAAAAATTCACAAAAAGGTGGTAATATTGTATTAAAATTGTGTAATAAATTGGAGAGAGTATAAATGAAAACCTTATATCAGTTGCAAGATTTTTTTAAAGCAGTAGTGGATGATTTTACACATTAAACATGCAATTAAGAAAGACACAGGAGTTAAGAGAATTATTTACCTTCTTAGCCTTCTCAATATCTTCCTCGGACATGGTTGAAATTAGATCTATCAGAAATAAAATTTTTCTTGTGTATCGTTATAAAATTAAAATATAAAAATTAAAGACACTATTTAATTACAAGAATGATCTCGGTTACATCACATCACATGAAATTCGAGGTTATACTGCTTAATAGCTACGAACATTGGAATGCTCAGAAACATTGTAAATCCGTTTGGGGCTGTCCATAAATTACGTAACACGTTTCATGCTAAAAGGGAGACAAAGATATAAACAAAAGAAAAACGCGTTAAGTAATTTATGGACAGCCCCTTTGGACTGTTTCTACGTTTAGAAGGGTGGGATGCTGATGCGCTCCAATTAAGTTTGTCAGAACGAGAGGGGCAATGTTCGGAAACAACCGATCAACTACACGTTTCTACGACACAGTGAAAGAATTAAAAAGAACCAAATAAAAGCTACACGTCGTACATGTTGTCGATTGTTTTTGATGTTTTTACGTGAAAACATCGTATTTTGCACAGGCTCGCGTTTTAGAATATTAAAAATTAAAACAAAGTTTTAATGTTTTAAAGCGACAGAGAATGTGCAGGAGAATGTACATGTTAATTGCTATAATATTTGTACACATCCAATTACTGAAGCAATTTAGGTTAACTTGATTATATTTAATTAATTATTATAATACGCGTTCAGTCCATTCATTTTTAAGAGTGAAGAATGTTATATATATATATTTATTTAAGTTTTATTTCCCAAACCGTGACATAAAAGAAAAAATTGATTAAGAAAATGCAATATTCTTTTCGTGATTCACTACACGGAGAATATCTGTGTGTTAAATTTTGCATAACTTAGTTCGGTAAACGGAGGACATT
>JAAAKG020146210.1:0-10715 GCA_010014905.2 Druon quercuslanigerum
CAATTTTTATGAAAAATGAAAATTTTTTATTCTTGCTTTACATTTTTTCACTGTAGGTAACTATTTAAATTTAATTATTATGTCTCGTAACTGGAAGACTGTCTGTAAATTTTTTTAAGAAAATTATTTTTTCCCTAAAAAATTATTCAATCAACTTCAATAAAATATTTCGAGAAACTTTTTGTACAATTTTTAAAGCTTCGAAGATTTGGTAGAAATTTTTTTTTTAGGTTAAACATAAAATCAATTTATTTGCAATGTTTCGTTCATATTAGTTGCAGATATGACAAATAGATTTGGAAAGAACGGTATCAAGTAGTACTGAAATAAAACCATTTCTGAGATCCCGGAAAAGCTTATTTTTTATTTTCAGGTAAGAACATGAAGTTATCTCATTAAAGAAGTGGGCCTTTATGTTCGTTCCACAGGCTTGAATATAGCCGTATTCATTTATATATAATATTAAATATAATATGAACCATTGATATGTATATTAAATTATTATATTCACCAAAAGAATTAACGATGGCCGCCAAAGTAAACAAAAAAGTATAAACCAGCCTCATTTTCTCAAAAGTAGAGTGAAGACTGATTAGTGCTTCAGTGAATAATTTGGTAAAACAATATTATTTAAGGAATATTACATTGCATCATCAGAGCATAAATATATACACAAGTGTCGTTATCTCTCTTATATGTGAAATAACGAAGTTCGTATTGACAAGATTTTCCTAAGCAGATAAGAGAGTCATTTTAAATCGTGAATATCTTCCACTACATAAAATTAAAATTTGTACCCCTTAGGCTCTATACCGCCCACACTGTAACATAGATCTGCTTGAAAATTTCAACACGTGTAGATTGGACATAAGTCTCCGTAATTTGAAATACTCAAAACAAGATGATTTTATTGAAAATTTTCTTTGATTTAAAAGCAGTTTTTTAGCTTTTAATCGAGAATTTACTAATTTTAGATTAAACAAATGTTTTAAGAGTTTATCAACGGTTGAAATTCCTAATGATGTCGCGGAAGTTTTAGCTTTAGGTATCAAATTTTAAGTACCTTCAAAAGTCAATAAAATTCCTGTTAATAGTTTAGTTACAAAAATTAAAATTTCTATTAAAAATAGTAAAGAAAAAGGTTTAAAATTTAAAAAACTGTCACTCAAATAGTCTCAAATCATAATAATTAAAACAAATTTTTAAATTTAGAAAAAAACGATTCAGTCAGTTGAAAGTTTTTGAAAGAATCATCAGTATTTTATTTCTGTAAAGGCTATTAAAAGTATCTTAACGGCTGCAGAAAATAGAAATTATTACAATAACAGAAAGGAAAACAGTCTTAAAAATTATATTTTATGCAAGAATATTCATAATTTTTAGCTTGAAGTTTGGTTACAAAAACTGTGCTTAATAGTTTGACATTCCCGGTGCTCCTCAATAACAGAAGAAATCTTGAAGTCGCTTAAGTTTCATACAGTAACTCTATTTAACAATGTTATCACATTATATAATGACAGAACAATTTTTATAGAAATTATTTTTTGAAAGAATGTTTCTTGCGATTTCTTATTATTTTACGTTTTTTAAATTACAATGCGAGAATTTCAGATAAAAACAACATAATGATGAAGAAATTTTTTCTTGAGATTTTCATTGTTGAAATTACAAAACAATGTAATAAAGAATGCATTTATCAGGAATTTTTCAAAATAAAATTTTTTTTTTCTATGTCAATGTTTTTTTAATAAGAAACTTTATTATAAATTTAGAAAAATGCATAATTTGTTGATTAACCTTTTGATTTTTTTAAATACAAATTTAATAAGCAAGTGTATCACTACGGAAATTGTCGACATAAAAATTCTTTTTTATGTAAACTTCCTTAATTAGAAACTTCATGATAATTGGAACAGAATCAATTATTTTTTAATCAACTTTTTAATTTTTTAAATAAAATTAATAAAGCAATGCATTATAGGGCATTTTTTCAAAGGAAAATTCTTTTTCCTTATATAGGACTTTTTAATTGGGATCTTAATAAATTCAGCAACAATAATTCATAATGATAAAAACATATTAAAGTAATTACTAAAAAGGAGATTTGTACTTTATTTTGCAATAATTAAATAAACAGCCCCAGACCGAGATACAGAAATAAATAAAATATACATACTATACAATAAAGTTAAATCAAGTGTGTAAGCATGACATATTGTTATAAACTCCAGAGAAATCCATTTTATTTAAACATGGTGAAACGCGGTTTTATGCAGTCCCACCACGTGGATGTCGAGGATCAAGCCTGGAAACAATACTAGTAAACAGAAAAGTTGGAACACCTACCTCAAAGCCGACAAGAATGATCTGCTTTGCCCGGATATTCCATCTCCAAAACTTTTGGTTATTTCTTCGATAATTCCAGCTTTGAATCTTTCATCTACACCGTTGCTTTTTTTGTCTGCTCGTAATTTTTTCAGTTCCTTTTCTCATGGCTTTTAGAATTTAAGTATCGCGCCCTATGTTTCTTTGGGCATAACGGAAGATGCTTCCTTTGCTGTATCTACCAATGAGTGTCTCCGCACTTCCTCTGCAGCTGTAAGCGGAGATGCTACCTCACGGTTTTACCTTCTAACTCTTCTCAAGTTCCGCGTGGACATTTCTGACTTTGAGCACCCACTCGGATTTCGGCTGGACGATAAATTCGCTCGCGATGCGATTTGAGGTTAGTTTTGACTTTGCCAAAACCTGGGAAAGTAGCTTTATGCATATTTTGGGTTTTATTTCTCAGACATTGTTACAACTCACCCAAACTAGCCGAAGCCAACCGTCTTTATATGCTCCCGATGTGGTCTTCCCTCAGTTACTCCGTCAGCCTCTCCAGCCCCGCGTCCTCATATAGTACGCCGAGATCATTGTTTCGATGACATGATTAGCTGGCTCCACATAGTCTGCCGTTAGGTGGTGCACTGGACCAGTGCTCTCTTAATTTGCACATGTACGTTAGATTCCATGTCTGGCCTTATGACAGAGTCTACCAGTTCCTTCATATCATCTTGCATATCTTTCAGAATCCTCGGAGACACTCGATAGTTTCTCTGTTTTGTCGGTGTGTACAATTCCTGTCGCTCTTTAACCTTTATTTATCTGTGGGCTAAATTGGTACCTTTCTCGGTATAATTGTGAACTGTTTCCCAGTAGTCCGCAATATTCTAAGTTTGCTTGCTTCTATCTTGTACTGTTCCAAATATTTGGATTAGGATTGTACTCAAAAACACCTGTTTGCCTTTGCTCCGGACAATGTGGATTTCCATAATTCACCAAACTCGATCGATTTTGATAGTTAGATAATACGTAGCCTGAATTTGTCTGTCCGTACACTTCGTCATCCCTTTACTTCCAATTGCCACGGTAATGACTGACTAGTGTCACCTGATTCTCTTGCCACATGTTCTATTTTTCTCTCATTATCGTTGTTGTATTAGGAACGAATGTGTCTTCAGTTTCTATTGTGTGGGTTACCGGGATATTATTCGTTAATGTCGACAGAGTGCCTAGGGGAGCAGCATTCGCCTTCTGAGCTATTTTTACTAATGCAGGTTTCGTTGGCTGAAGCCTTTTCTCATCCGGTTTGTGTCTGTCGTCTCGAGGAGTCAGTGCGGGACTAGAGGAAGACAGATTGGCCTTCTGTCTTTTTATCTATCCCGGAGAATTTCCAGGTTGGTCGAACTTAAGGGGGGCTACTTCCTCCTTGCTACACCAATAAAAAAAAACTTGCAGTTTGTAGGGCATTCTATTTGGAAGTCGCCTTTTTATCTGCACTTGCAACATACTGCCTCCCAGTCATCTCTCTGTTTTCCTAAGGTCGATAATCTAAGCCTCTTTTGAGAGACTGCTCTCTCTTTACCTCAGCCGTCCAATACGCATGTCCTAAAACAAACAAAAAACCATTTCAGGACGAAAATAAAAAAAAAAAGACAATTAGAGATTTTCTTTCATTACAAAAGGATAATTTTATGGTAGTTGCCCACATTGAGTCGTTAGATTCTTGGAATAATGTTCAGGAATTCCAGCAGTGTCAGTGTATTTTCTGAAAATCGAAAATTTTGTTTAATGCTCGAATTATATAAATTATAAATAGTACAATAATGTGCACAGAATTAGGCAGAGAAAAATATATTTGTTCTTAATCTTCCTTAAATCATATTATCATATATAATTACATAACGTCTAATAATCACATTTGAATAACATCTGTTGACACCTTTTTTAATTATCTGCTACTCATTTTTTTTAATGAAAGTAATTTTATCGTCAAAATGTTACTTTAAAATTGAACAATCGAGAAAGATATATCACTTTTCGGTTATCTAAACCCTGTACATCAGGGTGGTGCTTCTTCGATTTTGGATTCTTCTTGATCTTCTCCCTTTATTTTTTTTTTGAATAATCAGAAAATGATCTCCATCAAATTTGAGCAAAGTTAGTATTGCTATTTTATATAGGATTATTGTTGTATTGTTAGTAGTGACATTAATCCAAGAATACAAAAATCTTCAGTGACTTAATTTTTTGGAAGTGTCAACTTCATTTTTTGAATCTTAAGTGATTTTTAAACAAACTTTAAAATAAATCGGGAAACTTTTTCTGTAATAATTAGTTTTCCACGTTTCTTGTAAATTATTAACCGAAGCCATGAAAATATTTTGAACATTTCCTGTCCTTCCGGTTTTAACTAAATCTGTTTTTCCTTGCCTAAAATATCTTAGGGAAATGTCTGAAAAAATTAATCGTTATAAAAATGGGAGTCATGCATACGAATCTTAATCTAATGAACTTAGCTTTCTTTGAGTTTTCTAGTTTTCTTCTTTAATAAAGGTCTACGTAATGGTTTTCTTTTCCGTTGTTTTCATCTGCATGAAAAATTTCTTTTCAACATCCAGAAAAAATCTGCCATCATATGCTCATCCCAACGTCCCTGATAACGACGCTTAATATCTTTGATGTCTTGATGCACGCGTTCAACCTGTTCTTTGCTTTCTTCGCCGAGATTCTCAGGAAAGTAATCTAGATGTTAGTGAAGGATGTGCAGTTTTAAGTGCATCAAATAACCTTGTTCATGATAGTTCTGAACCATATTTTCTACCAATTTTCAGTAGTCATTCCTTTTGTGGTTTCCTAAAAAATTCTTTACAACTTTTTAAAAATTAAGCCAAGCATCATGATATAATGTACGGAATATTTAATCAGACTCAAAACCTTCTTAAGGTTAATTATTATTATTATTATTATTATTATTGTGAAGTAATACTGTTTTAAGTCTAAATCAAAACTATTGTATATAATGATGTATAATGTTTTACATAAAAACACAATCTTATGCAAATAACATTTAAAACAAATTACAGTTTAGGCTTTTTCATAATTAATAGCTTTTTCTTTCTTGTTTTATATTTATAGAAGTAACCCAAAAATATCATGTTCCTTAAACAAACAAACAAAAAGTTTAAATTACATGTTTCAAAAAGCTTTTCATGAGATTTGTAAAGATTCGGCCAATTGTTCTGTATTTGAATTATATGATACAAATCTAGTAGCCAGTATCACTACTGTATCATAATTGTGGCTGGATATCTCCGCACCTGCTGGAGCGAAAAATAAACAAAAACATGTAAATCATTTCTCAGAACGCTTGTTCCCAGAAAAAAAACTTTTGTTAATATATCGTATATAACGCGCGTATTCATGGAATTCAAGGAATTTGCAGAATTCGCGGAATTCAACTAATTCAAAAAATTCACAGATTATTCGAAATTTACAGAATTTACCAAATTCACGGACTTTACGGAATTCACGAATATTATGAACTCCGTAAATTTCAAGAATTTCGTGAATTCCTTGAATTCTATTAATTTTGTGGTTTCCTTGTCCACCATTTTCGTCTTACAACCGCTCTAATACATGTATTGGAATGCTGGACGGCGACTTCACGAATTGTAATGCAATTTCGTCATTTAAATGCCGTGGTTGCAATTTCACCTTACGCTTGTATCGTAAAAGTCTTGTAGAAGTGCTGCAGAATTCCAAACATTTTTAACTGTGCAGGTCTGGAAATTAGGTCACCAGATTTTTAAAAACATATTTTTCGTGGCTAAGAATAGGGCACTGGACACCATTGGAAAAGTCTTCATATTCACTATAATCGCAACCACAGTGCTGAAGTTGTAAAGGCGAAATTTTAGTCCTGATAGCTAATTTATTAAATGAGTTTTAGAATTGAAGTTTGAAGTTCTTTTTTTTCATTCACAAAAAAACGCATAATTCGTCTACAATGTATTATTACTTTTTAAATAATACTGGAAAGGCAGACTTTAGATTCGCTTCACAAGCTCAAGAAATATTCTAATTCTTGCAGGTATTAAATAAAAACAATAACAACTATAAATACGTATATTAAATTATTATATTCATCATAAGATTTAACGATGAGCGCTAGAGTGAAAAGAAAAGTATAGACCATCCTCATTTTCACAGAAATTTTTGATAGAATGCGAGGTTTTTCTTTAAATGATAAAAATAACATTTAGAAAGAAAAATTAAATTGTTTAAAAACAAATAATTATGAGTTAAACAACTAAAAATCGTAACAATAAAAGTAAAAATAAAAAGAAAAATTTTATGGAAAAACGATACAGATTGCTGTAAAATGTTTATTAACCAAATTGTTTTTCTCAGCACTCGCACACTTTTTTGAATTATAAGAACAAGAGAATGGCAATACTGCATGTTTCCACACAAATACATAATATAAATCGTTATGAATGTTTCTATGTCTGTATACAAATTATATACATCTTTTTCACCTAGGCTAAGAATAAAGATTAATGCAAAATGAAGAACAAATATCAAAGTAATCGTGAAAAATAAAATTGTTACTTGTTTTGGAAATACCTGACTAATAATTTCTAGATTGCGACACAGAAATAAAAACAAATTACACTGTATAAGTACAAAAATTCGCATTTTTGAAAAAAGTGAGTGATAAGTTCAATATTAGAAATCTTAGAATCACTCAAAAACGAAACATATTGTTTTTAGAGAAAATAAAACGAGCATTTAAGTTAAATTTTTTGTTAAAGTTAAAGTTTTGTGCGAGGAGATTTTTTTTTACAATCGGAAATTCTACTTTTTCACGAGAAATGTACCTTATTCTTATCCGACAACATTAATTGTTCACGGCGATAATATAAAGATTAAGTTTTTAAATTATCAACATTATCTTGGCCTCAAAAATAGTTTAGCTAGCATGATGCTGATTAAATTCCTTTCTTCTATCAGCAGAAATTTTGTCCTTTAAAAAACTATTTATGACATATTTTAATAAGTTTTTGCTATTTTTTGCCGGAACAACTTTTGTCTATTTTTATCATAGCTTGTGTCGCTTGTCAAAACTTTAACTTTTTAACTTTTAATGTTGTTTTTTATACGTTTACGACAAACTGACCATTTTCCGTCGTGATTAGTTTGCTAACTTCAGATTAACAAATGATTCGAAAGAGCGAACTTTAATGATTCAGAGTGTTTGTTTTCTCAATTGAATTAATTATACACATTTTGAAGAGAATCTTCATTCGAAACAACTTGATGAAACCAACGTGAAAAGATTGGGTACTTTTGGCCTAAATGACATTCCTTCATTTCAGTTTCGGTCATATATTCAATTACTCCACTTATCATGTTAATTTTTATTCTCGAATGATTCCTATTTGTTCCGTATATTCCACGAAGAAACCCAGTATACTCCAAGATTGCAAAAACTTCACCATTGGATGTTGATAATACAATATGTTCTCGGTTAGGCACGGAATAATGTATATTATCGAATTGCAATCGAATTGGCTTACCGACAGGAAAAACATATCTTCGGAATTCGAATTGCCGGTTCCGATTTTCCTTAGGAACAAGCCGAATATATCCAAGTTTTGCCAGCGGATATCCAAGTATTTGATGAGTAGGAGGCCTGCCCGGAGGAGACCTGGGTCTGTCACTTGAAGGTGGTTGCTGATGAAAATTCCGGTCAGGTATATACTGTGTTGTCGAAGAAATAGAACTTGAATGACCTTCGCCATGAGGACGCCATGCGAACTGTAGTGAATTTTGATTTGAAAAAGCTTTAATAAATCTTTTTGGAAAGATTGGGTAATTCTTGCCTACTGGACAATCCCTAGCTTCATCAAGGGTCATATTCATAACCTCGCCGGTTATCATACTTAGTTTTATTCGTGAATGATGTTTATCTGTCTTGTATATTCCACGAAGAGTATCACTGGAATCCATTATTGCACAAACTTCACCATTAGATGTTGCTAGTACCATATATTCTTGGTTCGGCTCAAACGAATAGGAAATGCGATCTACTCGCATTCGAATTTGTTTATCGGTAGGAAAAATGTATCTTCGAAATTCAAATCGCTGGTTCTGATTTGTGGAAGGAATAAGCCGAAGATAACCAACTTCTTCAATTGCACAACCCAGTACATGATCAGAAGGAGGCCAGCCCGCAGCAGACCTGATTTTGGGACGAAGTGGAGACTCGTGATTTTCACTATCAAAATTCCATACAGAATGTAAGGAGTCGTCATTTGTATGTGTTTTAATAAAGTTTTGTGGAAAGATTGGGTTATTCTGGCCTGCTGGACAATCGTGAATTTCATGTGGGGTTAAATCATCAACATTGCCGCTTATCATGCTTATTTTTACTCTCGGATGATATCTATCTGCCCTGTATAATGCACGAAGAAATCCACTATAATCCAATATTGCACAAATATCACCATTTGGTAGGGATAACACAATTTGCTCTTGATTTGGCACCGGCACCCGTCTATTCTGACCGTCTCGTACTCTAACTGGTGCAGCGACAGGAAAAAAATATCTTCGAAATTCGAATTGAAGGCTCTCATTTGTCCGGGGAATGAGCCGAATATATCCAAGTTGGCTAAGTGAATATCCAAGTATTTTAATAGAAGGGGGCGTACTATCAGGAGACCTGGACCTGGCACGAACAAGAGCCTGCTCTGGAGAAGATTGGTCAGGCCAATGTTCCCTTCCGGCAGAAGAAGAAGGAAGATCAGGATTATGTTCTCTATTAGGATTCCCCTTGATTTGTGAACAGCATTCTGCAAGCATAAATAGATTTCCAGCAGAAGATGAAGAATGACCAGGATTACGTTTGCTTCGAGGAGTCCTTGTAGACTGTGAGCTACATTCTGCAATTATAGTAAGAGATTTTTGCTTTATTAGAACTTTTTTATTTAATATACTTGGACGAAATCAATGTTTATTTGTGCAAAACAATTTTTTCTTTTATCAATTTTTGGTAGAAGGCAGGTTTATAGACGCTTTGATATCTTTATTGGCAATTAATGATTTTCTTAAATAAACAAACCATCATAAAACAACAAATGTTTTTAAGATGTCCAATCGTTTGACAAATATGTTTTTACTTTGTTTTTGCTGTCAAATAACAATTAAGAAAAAATTTATTTTGCATATACAAAATAAATAAATTGATTACACATATTTAAAACTTCTTTAAAAAAGAGTTTAGCATCCCAACTTTTAGGTCGAAAATGATTAGCGTTCAACGTGTTTACGTTTAGCTTGACTCAATCTTTTATCATTTTTATTTCTAAATATGTCTGCCTAAATATAGGAATGATTCATGTATTTACATTTTTCTACGGTATGCATCTTTTATAAATTGACTTATTATGCCTTATAATAGGAACACTGTATGTAAAATTTTCTTAGAAACCTTTTTTTTTAGAAAATTATTTTTCTCTTAAAAATAATTTAATATTTCGAGAAACTTTTTGTAGAATTTTTAAAGATTTGTCTATTTAAAATGTTTCGTATATATTTATTTTCAGATATTACAAATAGATTTGGAAAGAACGGTATCAAGTAGTACGAAAATAAAACCAGTCCTGGGATCCCAGAATAGTACATTTTTTATTTTCAGGTAACAAAAAGACAGCGCACGAAAAAAAGTATACCCTTGAAAAATTAATCTCTGGTTTTCACATTGAAAGGTGCGTATATGACTATAGACAGGAAAGGGGGACTTTAAGTTTGCTCCGCAGGCCTGAAAATAGCCGTATTCATCCACATATCCTATCAAATATAATAAAAACCATAGATATGTATATTAAATTATTATATTCACCAAAAGAATTAAAGATAGCCGCCAAAGTAAGCACAAAAGTATAAACAAGCCTCATTTTCGCAGAAGTAGAGTAAAAACTGATTAATGCTTTCGTGAATAATTTTATCAACAAGTTTATGATAGCAATATTTCATTGCATCATCAGAGTATAAACGTATACATAAGTAGTCCTTATCTCACACATATGTGAAATAACGAAGTTCGTATTGACAAGATTGTCGTAACCAGATAAGAAAGTCATTTTAAACTGTTATTATCTTCCACTACATAAAATTGAAATTTGTTTTCTTCATAAAATTTAAACACGTGTAGATTGGACACTGGGGATGGTTCCTATGCCGCAACACCAATCGCTAATTGATATATATATATATATATATATATATATATATATATTCGGTTCGGTTCTGATTCCTCTAGAAACAAACCGAAAGGCCTATGAAAAAGCCACCGAACGCGTCCTCAGGTTGCGGATAGAGGGTCCCTG
>JAAAKG020146211.1:0-10715 GCA_010014905.2 Druon quercuslanigerum
AATAATTGAATGCAGTCTTCTTCGCTTTCAGTGATCTTCGATTCACTTAACCATGCTTGAATGACTTCACCATTATCGGCTGACAACAGAGAGTTTAGACTGTTTATTCCCATAAATAATTTTAGCTTTGCGGTAAGTAAATCCGACAAACTATTAACAGTATCTTCGGTCTTTGTTATTATTTTCACGTCCATCAATATCGTGTAAAAAGTGGATGAAAAGATCCAGAATCCAAACAGGATAAAGGAAAATGCAACACGATCCGAATGCTTAACCACATTTCTGGGAACTGGCTGTCCCAGCAAAGCTCCTACAATGTGTAGAGGAAGCCAGAAATGCTTGTCGAATTTCAAAAAGCCTAGAATCAGCCAGATAAAAGTTACTAGGAAGCAAGTAAGAATTCCTTTGTAAAACGATGTACCAATCCCTGATACAGTACGAACCTTATTTGAAAAAATTGGTACCACTGCTGATAAACGAATCATTTCTGCTCTAATAACAAATGTGACAGAATGCTCTTCACATCGAATGCCAGATATGACATTATTTGTCAAAATATTGATTTTTTCGTCCGCAATCTCCTTTAGTAATCCAGTTGTCTTTGTAGTTACCGAGCAAGTCTTCTTTGGATGCAATTTCTAAAACTTTAAAATTCATTCTCTTAGCCAGGATTTTGAGAATCACTGCGTCTGGTCCTGAAACCTCATCAGGATATCCAGCAATATTGTAGTTCACCCGAACCATGGGTCGAATATCAAACGAAGCTGTTTTTATTTCGATGCCATTCAAGTCATGTAATTTCACAGGAAAAATTGCCGTTCCTATAGCAAATTTCTTCCTGGTGTATATTTGAGTAAAGGGATTAAAGTAATTTATCACTGCAGTTTCTTGTTTTGTTAATATTCGAGGATTCCAAGAGAGTTTTCGATCTGAGTGCTGTTTCTGAACAATATCGAGAACTGTTACTTCCAAAAACTTATTGGACCATGCGTAGCGAAGGTATTCTTCGTGGCTGACACCCTCTCTGTCTAGCAAAGTGATCATCAAAAGCCTTGGATGGCTCTGTGCCACTGATGCGTTCTTCAAAAATTTTATTATGCTTTTCGGAATCGTACTGTCATCCGACATTGCAACAAATGTGTCTCTTTCATGTAGACTTTGACTTTCCCCTGTAGGTCTGACACTTATTAGTGATACTTGAAAAAAATCAATAACTCTGCTTGGTAAATTTCCAGTGATTTCTCGTATAATTTTGCTAAACCTGGAATCTCTTTGATGACCAGTCCTGCCGACAGTCAATATTATTGTATCAAAAGTTCTAGAATCTGTCTTGATTTGATGAAAGAGACCATTAGGCCACCTCAAATCTTTAGAAGCATCTTGTACTTTAAGCACAAAAATGAAGAGAATAATACTTTTAAATTGCAAATTATTCATCTTGAAGTTTTTAAAAAATTATTTCCCAAAGGAGTACATTGATGGCTTTAACGAATCTTTCGCCTCATGTTGACAGTGACCAACTGTTATGAAAAAAAATTGCTTGGCAACTGTTATGCCTTTCTATTATTTTACGAGGATCGATTGTAATATACAAAAGTGGGAATTGTGTTGGTTTTTCAGAGTGTATCAATTGTTATAGACACAAGTATGTTTGCATATATTTCGAGAAAAAAACGTAACTATGTTAACCTGTTTTCCATATGAGCTGATTGCGAGCAGTTTCCACAAAGTTTTTACTTCAAAAGTTAAAATATTTGATGAAATTTGTGGTCGAAGTGATAAAAAAAAAGGAAGACACAGAAGCATAGAATGTTATTATTTTTTTAAAAATTATGATTTTAGCATGAAAATTCTCATAACTAAAACACACATGCTCCAAAAATGGGGCATTTGGCTACTCTTGAAATTATGTACAGGATGATTAAAATTTCTTTGCTATTTCGTAAAAGTTGCGTCATTTGTCATTGATCTTACCCTTCAAAATACGTTTCCATGAGTCCACCATCTTAGAAATAAAAATTTATATTTTCTGACATGATATTCGTAAAAAAGGCTCGAAAACCGTCAAATAAAATTTTTTAGATACTGACATTGTTTTTGGTCAATTTTGATGAGCTGTTATGAACCCTCCATCTTAAGAGTGCAAATTTAAGCTTTCTCATTTCATATTCGTAGTATTTCTGAGTACTTTTGATTCATAGTAATTTCAAATTAAATAAAGAAATTCAAAAATAAATTTCTCTTAAAATTATATATGATGTGTAATATGAACGAATTGTGAACGTTATATTATGTATGATACAAAACACAGTTTTTCGGAATATATATTGTTCGTATAGAAAATTACGTGACACCTGTTTTTGAAAATGTCAAATAGAAAAAATTGCCATTTTTCCGTTATATTAATTAATTTATAAACAAATTGAAAAACTAAAAGTAAAAATCAGGCTCAAAACCTTTCTTTAAAATTTTATCATGTTAAAAAAAAGATCTAAATCGGTCAACAGGTTCAGCCGGAATCGTATTTTGAACTAAAAAATGTACTGTTTCCCCACTGAGTGGCGTCTACATACGCGAGTGACCATACCCTAACCCCTTCTATCATAATGTTCCAGCTTATAGATGCCCAAAGTTATAGCGGTTAATAGGATACCTATTTTAGTAAAGTAAATCAAACTTTTCTTTAAATCTAAAAATAATACAGGGCCGACAAATATACATTTATTATGCCTATACATCATCAGATCATAAATTTTAATGTCAGCAAGGCTATTATGGTTAAAAGGAGCTTGTTCTAATTTTATTGTTTAACCCGAATGATGTCTTAAAACTTTGTGTTTTGTCAAAGAAGTTTTAAAATCAGTGTACTGACTTTATTCTTTTATCGCTGTAAAATTCTAGGCTAGTTTGTTTATCATTCTTAAAGGCAAAAACCTTCATGTATTTCTACCATCTTGAGTTTTGGCTTCTGTGAAGCAAATAGATCGAGTTTTTTTCAACAAAATGTTGCATGAGTTTCCATTGAAAAGAGAATTCCGTAGGGCGTGGCGCCGGTGTCTTTGGCCATCTCTGACACAGCACGCGGGTTCCGCAGACCGGGTGGCTCTCCGCGTCTCTGCGCGGGAATGCAATGCTAAGTAGGCCTAGCAATACGAGTTCGCGAACTGAATATTAGATAGTAGTAGTTTCGATCGGAACCAGGATTCTGAAATTTGTCTTCTTGGGTATCGACTTCATCCACACATTAGGAATCGTACACGAAGGGAGAAAGCGAACTTGGTATATTTTGGACTAGCGGGAATTAGTCCACCACTATAACGAGGAAGGTACCGAGTTGGAAGTGGAGAGGAGGGATGGAAATCCAGCTACATTAGATCAGTGTAGCGGCCTCAGAGAAATTACAACTGACGAGCGACAAAAACTGGATACGTTGGTTGCTAAGAATGTTAGGCCCTCTCCTGAGGTACTTCCGGCCGCCGACCGTATCACTCATGGTGTAGACGTCCGTGGACATCCACCAATAAAACAGAGATACTATCGAGTGACCCCGAAGGGGTTGAAAAATATGCAGGATGAGGTGACCCGCATGGTAACCGAAGGCATCGTTGAGCCATCGAAGAGCGAAGGGTCCAGTCCCGTAGTAATGGCCCGGAAAGCCGACGGGATATAAAGATTTTGCGTGGACCACCGTAGTCTTTCTGCGAATCAAGGCTGACCAAAGACCTTCAGCGGGCCTAATGTGCCGTAATGTGGTCCAACAGCCTTGGACGGTAGTGGCCACCGACGTAATGGGCCCGTGGCCAAAGACAGCGTTAGGCTTCGAATATCTAGTGGTATTCGAAGACCTTTTCACGAAATGAGTAGAGTTCGCACCCATAAGACGAGCAAACGCCGAGAGCATTATCAAAGCATTTCAGGACCATATATTGAACCGATAGGGTGCACTTGATGTTCTTGTGTCGGATAACGGAATAATAAGTCAACCAATCGTTCCAAGGGCTTACTCCGGTGTACCATCCGCAGGCGGACCCTGTTGAACGAGTCAATCGAACCCTCCCAACTATGATCTCAGCGTACGTAGCTCAAGACGATCGGGCATTGGGAAGTGTACCTCATAGATTTTCGGTTCTCAGCTTACTTGAATTTAGATAATGATCTGAGGCCGTACAATAACCTACGCCGAAGGGTAGAAGAGCCAATCAAATTTCCCCTAATAGACCACGAGGATAGGAGGCAAAGAATGATTACATTGAAAGAACTTCAAGACCTAGTCTCCTGCATCACGAGAACGCGTTTGATCGCCAAAAAGTAAATTATGACAAAAGGTGGCGTTATGCGGTATACAAAGTGGGAGATAGTGTCATGCGCAAGGCCCCGTAAACATCCTCAGCCCCAAAAGGTGTAACGAGAGGTTTGGGGGGGGGGGTAAAAATCAAGGACCATACATCGTGATACAAGTTTTAGGACCTTTGGTATACGAGCTAGGGACAGAAAACGGACAATTAGTAGGAAAATTTCCAGTGAAGCTTTTAATTCCCTACCACGATAAGGGATCGCCTAAGGAAGTGGGAGTATGTAACAATATGTAGACAACCCTTTCCAATAGTTTCCCTTATTCCTAGCATGCGCGGGGCACGATTAGAGTGCGCGTAATTGGGCTAGCATGAACCTTGGGATCCCGATCAAGGTATAACTAATGATAAAAATACGCTATGATGCTGACGTCCAAAAATTTCCTCTTTCCACAGCCGCAGCGGAGTACCATCGACGGGAACACCATTGGGACCAATGCCCGTCCCGTGGCCACTTCAAATGAAGGACCGCAAGTTTATTTTCTTTTGATTAATTTGTTAATTTGTTTTTCTTTTCTTCTATCCTTGGAACTCCTCTGTTTTTTTATATATAAAGTACGTTTCTTCTTTTTTTATTATGCTAATTAATCACCCAGCATCTCTTCTGGATACAAACACATAATTTTGGTCTGAAGTATTGTAAAGCGAAGAGGGTGTGGTCAGTGGGTGAACCACAAATAATAGATAACACTGGATAGACAAGCTATGGTGACCCCTCCTTTTAGTCAGGAACTTCAGTAGCCAGGATGGTCCAGGTTAAGGAAGAAGGTTCCTGAAAAGATGAAAAGAACGTACAGCACAGGTCGAGCCCGCTCAAAGTGAGGGACTCGCAGGAGTGCTCCCTATGGTTGCCTTATTATTATTATTATTCTTTTTATGATATATTCTTTTTTTTACTATCAATCCTAGTACTAGAGACCTCTATACAGCAGGAACAGATCAAGTAAACCCGTGGCGGGGAGGGCAGACGGGGCAGTGGAACAGGGAACACGACGCGGAAAGTTGAAACCGGGAGGCTCTCCGTGTCCCTTCGCGGCAATCCGATGCTAAGTAGGTCCACCAATACGAGTTCGCAAACTTAAAATTAGATAGTAGTAGTTTCGATCGAAACCAGGACCTTGTGTAAAGCACCTTGTGTAAAGAGTTCTCTCTGACTTAATTCATTTTTCCTTATTGTTTACAAATAAATAGCTGTGAATTTCTAGACTGGTAACTCAGTGGCGAATTTGATATATTTGTTTGTTCTCTCTTTCGCTCTCTCTCTCTCTCTCTCTCTCTCTCTCTCTCTCACTCATGAAAGCTGTAGCCCCTCCCTTTGTTTTCTTATACTCGTCATAAACCGGAACTATTGACCTCCGTTGAGGTTCCGATAGGGAGGACCCTATCTGGCGCTAAACAAAAATAGAAGGAGCCTCAAGGGTTTTTCGTGGGTCAAAAGAGTGTGAACCACGAACTCGGTTTATTCAGGCGTGATCGGCAGGTAAGTGGCAGCCTTTATTGTAATTAGGTTTCTCGTCTTGACCACCCCCGGCCAGCTAGTCTTAGCGGTAGGCACGCGAAAGTTAGGAAACTTGCTTACAATATATATATATATATATATATACTATAAGTCTATTCAGTGTAATTGGAGTATTCCTTTACTGTGAAAATGTACTTCGACCGCGTTTTAAATATTATTATTTTAAGTATTATTATTATTATTTATTGTTGTTATTAATTTTAAATAGACCCGCGCTTTTCGGTACATGCACAGTTAAAAAAGTAGTGGTCTGTTGCATAACTGCAGCCAGCCCAAGCCAGCTGGATGAAGTATGCAAATCTTTTCACAATACGAATTGATATTTTGACGCAGTATCGGCACAACGTCAATGCGTCAAAATGTGGTATGTCAATGTTCAATTGCAATTAAACTTGAATGTCAATAAAACTTAACAGTTGGCAAGAGCTGCGCGAGCATTTCGTCGATCCTGCGTCGACTTATCAAGTCCTAAAGTGGATATACCTTAAAATAGCCTTAATACAGTTCAAAATTTTTTATAAAAATACAAGAATACGATTTCACTTTGATTGAAAATGTAACTGCTTTGTTGAAAGTTCACTTGTTTGAGTGAAAATTAATCTTTATAACTGAAAATTGATCTATTAGTTTAAATATGAACATTTGTTTGAATATCATAAATTTGGGTAGAAATGTCAATAGTTTGGTAGAATATTCAAGAAAAACTTTATCATTTTTCTCTATATGTGATATGGTGCATTTTGACCACTTGCACACAATAAAAGAGTTTAAAATAAATGACTAAAAATAGTTTCAAATATTTATTTTAATACCCTCATAAAAACATTGTTATCAAATTTAAAAGACAAATTCTCAACTAATTACATTAATTTTGAACTAAGTAGTTAATAACAGTTAAGAAGAGAATAGCTTAGTTTTCAATGAATAATAACAACGAATCTTCAACGAAACAGTTAAATTTCTACTAAATTATGGAATGTTCTACCAAACAATTGTCAGTCTCATATCTGGATTTTAAAAGCTTTCATTAATTTAATTTTCTTTATAAAATTTGTAAAAGGAGTGAAATAAGTATTGTGGTATTTATGCGTTGAAGGGGAGTGGTAGAAACAAGGCATTAGTCGTTAAAAAAACTTTTGTGTTTTTTCTTACGTGTGGAATGTTTTATTATTTTTTAAGTAAGCGATAAAAAACCTTGATTTTTTTCTTTTGGAAAACACTCTGAAACCCAATCGAATTGGAAAGTATTACCTGAGTCGTAAAAAAACTAGGCGTGCTGTAGTGTCTCAGTGGTTCGAATACTTGATAAAAAGTGATTCTTCTATAAAATTTTTGATCGCGAAAGAAAATGATGCAGCTACTGATGAAATCTTTAAAATTCAGTTCGATGATTCAAAAACTTTACCGTGAATACAAAAATACCATGATTTTGAAGTTTTCGTTATCTCCACAGCATGATATTTTCCTTAATAGAAAGATCGCCTTGAGGAGATCAAAGAGAACGTTAAATTCGATGAGAATAACATCAAATAGTACCTTAAATTATTTGAGATGAGCAGATTATCACCAAAAAACACAAAATAAGTGAGAGGCAAGCGAATTCACCAAAAAGCATCTCGAAACTACAAAAAAGTGAGAATAATAAAAGGACTAGATTCATAGTCCATTTAAAAATACTAACACATTTAAAATACATTTAGTCACTTTGACCCACAACCAATTTTTTGATCGAGATATTTTTTAGAGTAATTTGAAAAGTGGGCGGTTTGTTACGCTCTGGTGATATAGTTCAAATTTCTCAGAAAAGGTTCTAAAGCTTTTTATAATCTTGCACAGCGGTCAGTTGTTGATGAGAAGCGTTTCAATATTCTTTCCTACGCGCAAATCCCTTTTCGTTGCATGTTTTGTGCGATCCTTTTCAGGTTAGCGTTAAATTATTCCATTATTGTTGATCTTAGAATTTTTAATTTAATAGAAGCTTCCTTTGTTGACATTCCATTTTTAATAGGTTTAGGGTGCTGCGACTTTCAGCATTTTATGACCTGCAATAAATAAAAACTGGTTAGTTTTGATAAAGTTATTCTTCAAACTTATTTGTGTTAGTTATTTATAATATAATACACGGATTTCGTTGAAATTATTTAGGCAATTATTTTGTAGAGAAATATCATTACAATGTTCGAAAGTACAACTAAATACTCCAGATTGAAAAAAATGGTAAAGTTGACAATTTGCAATGAAAGATGCAATTTGTTAATTTAATTGTTTTCTGTATAAAAAAATCGTTTATAAAATTTATATAGATAACGAGCTATTGCGAATTACACTTTTGCCAAGTAACCAGTTTTGTTGATCAGGAGACTTTCATTATACCAATAAAATTTTCGAATCGATGGAAATATTAAAAATAAAATAACTTCCCTAAAGTTTTATAAAATGTACGAATAATAACATCTATCGAATGTTCTGGAATCAAGGAACCATTTGATATTCTTACCGCACTGATTTATGATAATAAGAAAAGCGTCATTATAAAAACCTTTATTTTTAAATATTATAAAATAAGCAATCTAAATGCAGATGGATAAAAATGTTTAAAATCCTACAGCACTTCTGTATTGCAAGCGTAATGTGAAATGGAAAATACGGTACTAGAATGATGAATTCACGAAATTTATGGAATTCAAAAAATTCATGGAATTTACGGGATTTAAGGGATTCCCGGAATTTATATAATTCGCAGAATGAACGAATTTAAAGGAATTCACGAAATTTGTTGAGTTCTCGGTATTCGTAGAATTCGTGGAGTTTATAGAAATGCGCGGAATTCATGTAATTGATTTAGTTTACGGAATTTACCGAATTTACTGAAATCAAAGAATTCCCTAGATTTGTATGTATGTGTTCTATTTTATTTTATTTTTTCAGTTACCTAAAAATAATTGCTTGAGCAAATATAAATTGTTTAAAAAAATACAAATTTGTTAAACGTTAGAAGAAATGTATCAAAATTATGTAATTATTTAACAAAATGTTGCATTGGATAGCAATTTTAAAAAACGCGGGCATGTTTGTTTAATTTTTAGAAATTAGGAAAATTAACAGTAAATAATTGCCTTAATTATATCAAAATGTTTTTAGAAAAAGTTAGTACGCCAAACAGTGAAACAATATTGCATTTCAAATCAGAAACTACGATTAGTTTTTACTTTTTTGGAAAATGAATAACTGTTTAAAAAGTCATGTTAAATGATAAAATTGCCCCTTATTAATTATTTAAATGAAAAAGAAGATCGAAAATGCTAACAAGTAACAATAATACGTAAAAATGTAGTTTTTTATTTTTAAGTACTACTTAGGACGCTCAATTTATCAAAAATTTAAAATTTTCCCATGTTAATTTAATTAGTTTTTTAAGTGCCCAAATATATTATAAATAATAATTAAGAAATGCGTAAACAGTGATTTCCTAATCCAAAAATAGGATTTTACAGTGACAGATAAAAAAGAATTCGATTTTAATTAAAAAGACTTTATAAAGTCTGAGTTCAGAGAAGGAAAACGATCAATTTTCAAAATAGAATGTTTTTTTTTATTTGAAAGAAATGTAAATTAAAATAAAATCTCTAAAATTACCAAACATAAATTAAGAATTTTTTTATGTCAGAATTAATAACGTTTTTTACAATAAAATCACATTATTTTTGTCATCTGTCACTCCAAAATTCTATTTCAGGTTTTAGAAATTACTTTTAATGCATTCCTCAATTAAATTTAATAATTCATTTTTTCTGAAACTTCCTGGATGAGAAATTTAGATAAAAAAACATGAAAAGGTTATAAACATAAAAATGTACATATTTGTCAGCGAAGCTAGGAATACAATTTAACGCAAAATAAGAAACAAATATTAAATATTAAAAGAAGTATAAAAATTAAAATAATATTGAAGAAACGAATATTAAACTAATACAACAAATATAAAAATATCAATTAGGAATTACTTTACTTTATTTTACTTTATTTTTTAATATTTAAATACCCAACCGCAAGTAGAGGTACATAAAAAATCTATTATATTAGATATAAATGTCTTGAGCGTAATCTAGGAAATCTAATATTTTAGGCAAAATTTAGCGCGACGTGCGAAACAAATACATTATCGAGCGCGAAGCGCGAGAAAAAAAAGTCGCGTTCCCCAAGGACAATCAACATTTCGAGCAACGCCTGCAACGCAATATCAGAATGAGCCAATTTTTAAACTATTTTTTCATGACAAACGATATAACAAATCACGTATGCAAGAATGTGTTCCCCATTGTTCTCGATTTTATTTCAATTTTTGGCCATTTACTGGTCTTTTCAGTTAGCTGACCGTCTTGGGAAACATGACTGAGTATAATTTAGACGAAATAATCTCCTATAAGTTAGATAATCCAGAGTTAGCATATGTAATCTGTTTGTTCTGTAATAATACTCACGCAGTTTTCTTGGTCTGAGTGTCACTATACATCAGAAAAGCGATATCTGGTGCTGAATTAGGTTCTCGATGTAGTTAATCAGTAATTCTCCAAAAAATGCAAATAATGAAACTCCATATCCTGCAACCAGTATCGCAAAAAGACGACTGAAGAGCATACCGTCTGCAGTAATCTCTTGTTCATTGAACATTCTGAAATTTCTCATAAAATTAGGAAGAAGCTCTTGATTCCATCTTTCCATAATGCCTGATTGGTCAATCTCTGTCAATATTTGACCAAATTCCCTAATATAAGGCGAATTGGCTTCGCATATCATGATTTTCGGATTCTCCAACAAACTTTCTTTTAGGACCTTCAAAATTG
>JAAAKG020146212.1:0-10715 GCA_010014905.2 Druon quercuslanigerum
ATTTTACAAACAACTGTCAGGTTGCCCGATGGGATCTCCTCTGTCACCAATTGTTTCAAATTTAGTGTTAGAAGATAATGAAAAAAAAGCATTAGAAAAATGAAATTTTATACCAATTATATATAAAAGATATGTGGATATTTTCTTAATCATACCAACCAACACAATTTTAGATGTCGTAAATATTTTCAACAGCATTGATAATTATATACAGTTCACTTATGAAATTGAAAATCATAATTCTCTAAATTATCTAGATTTGAGTATTATAAGAACGTTAGAAGGTGATTTGATAACAAACTGGTATAAGAAACCTCCGTATTCTGGGCGGTATTTAAATTTTGATTCTCACCATTTATTCAGTCAAAAAATTGGTTTAATTAAAGGTTTAGTAGACAGATGTATAAAATTAAGTAATATTAGATTCAGAAAAGAAAATGTAGATAATTTGAAAGTTACTCTAATGCAGAATAAGTATCTACTTCCATTAATAGAAAGTGTTATAAAAGAAAGAAAAAATGAAATCAGAAAAAATGGATAGAAAAATATAATAAGGCAGATTTAAAAGTTACGTTACCTTACAGCCACGGTCTATACGAAAGAATAAGACGTTCTTTGAAGAAATTCAACATTAACGTTTACTTTAAAAATAACGACACTTTAGACAATTTTCATTTAAATAACAAATATTTAGAAAAAGTTGAAAATTTATCAGGTGTTGTTTACTTAATAAAATGCACTGGACGTAATAAAGTTTACATCAGGGAAACTGGCAGAAGATTAAAAACTTGAGTTGCTGAGAATAAGAAAGATTGTGAAATTGCTAATTTAAACACTGAGTTTATCTCAACACTCATGGAATTTTGATCCCTTTTTTTATTTAATTTTAATAACATTAGAATTTTAGCAGGGGAACAAAACACACATAAACGTCGTATTATTGAATCTATCTTTATGAAAAAATTAAATAAAATTTTAATTAATCTTCAGACTGAAGTATTAAACATAAACTAGATGCATCAATGTATTTTACATTGAATCTAATTATGTCAACATAAACTTTTTAAAACAAAACTCAATTTCAGTTCAGTTGGCTTGTTTTGTTTTATGAAGTTTTAATTCGTTATAATCAAAATGTAATTGCTTTTGTTTTTGGTGCCTCTGTTATAGAGGTCCCAAAAAAAAATGACTTTTTTATGACAACTAAATGTAATGTTTTTTCTGACTACGTACTTCAATGACAGGTAACAACAAAATAGGGTTTTATGTTTCTAATTGGTTATTATAGTTTTTTTAATTGATTATATAAAATAAGAAAAACATTTTTTATTTTAGAGAAGGAATTTTTTCCTGATGAAGGCCCGCAGTGAGAGCCAAAACGTTAAAAATATAACGATTGTTTAACAACTACAATCGTTTTTTTCGTTTGTTTAAATTGGACCGTAAGACCAAAAAAGGAATTTTAAGGAAAGTTTACTTTAAAAATTTTTGAAGTTAGGCTTAGGTGTCAAAGTAATGTTTCTGCTTTTCGCTTACGAATACGTACACACATTAAAATAGTCTATTCGCACGATTCCCACAACTAAACATGTTTTATTATTATCGCAGTGATTTGATACTGTTTCTCTGATAATGCTATTTCTACTATTTAGTTAAAACAAAATATGAATTTAAGAAATAAATATTCAACTATCATCTGAAAGAAGAGGTACGTTTATCCAAAATAAATCTGCCCGCTTCGCGGAACTTTCACATCGCAAGCTGCTTGCCGGGTTCGCAAGTTTGAGCGCGCCTAAGTCGCGTTCTGTTGGATCTCGCGCTCGGATATTTAGTTTGCATTTGAAATGCTTGAATAAAACTTTATCAAAACGATCTCTTTAAGAAGGCAGTACTTGTGTGTGTCTTCGTATTCAGAATTTTCTGCTTAATTATATATAGTTAAATATTAAGTTGCTCAAAGCTCTGTAGGCTTTGATTTACAAATTCTAATCGTGTAACTCGCGCTGCGCGCTTGATTTTGGACAGACATTCGTGTATGTATATTTTCTAAACCACGTTAAAATAAATAAAAAACTAGATTTTTTTCATATTATTTTTTATGGATAAAGCAAAATATCCTACAAGTCTTCTTTTAGATTTTTTTACGTATCTCGTGTCTTGTGTCGTAATATTGGAGTTTTCCTTTTTCTGCATATTACATTCGTTAAATAAAAACAAAATTACAAGTCCTATTGAAAAACTGTTTAAAGACATTTGATCCAAATTTTGAATGTTGTAGTGTTAAATTTTGGACAATTCTAATACTTTCTTTGTAATAAATTATAACAAATTTGTGTATCTTTTTTGGGTGAACAATTTTTTTCTATTAATTTTTTTCGCACTTTAATATATTTTGACACAAATTTTACAATTTTATTTTTAATGTCATTTTTATGATTAAAAACAAAACTACGTTTCTTATCAAAAAGTAATTTACAATAAATGTGTGGCTCTTTTCGGGTAAACAATTTTTGTAAAATCATTTTTTTAAACTTGTTTCGTTTTTCCACAAATTTAATTTTTTTATTTTCGATGTTATTTTTCACGAATAAACCAAAAACTACGCGTCCTATCATGAAGTGATGATTAACAAATTTGTAGATTTTATTTGGGGTCACGATTTTTTTCTTCGTCTTTTTATGTATCTTGCATAGTTTGACTACAAAATTAAATTTTTCATACTTTTTGTGCAATCAAAATTTGAATGTTCGATTTTTCAAGAAAATCCAAAAAGTTTTTATGATCATCTTGTAGGGCTTTCAAAAAAAAATGTTTTTCTTCTTAAGGCTTTTTTTATATCGTGCATTGTTTGGCTTACAACTTTGATTTTTTATTGATTTTTGAAATCCTATAAATGCTTAAGTCTGATAATTTTCTTTCAACAGTAAAAAGTAATAAGAATCATTTATTTGGCTTTCTGGGTGCTATGAATAGCCATACATAAAAATTGTTTTAAAAATGGTCCCACAAATTTTGAAAATGCTCTAACTTGTTGAATTTTTACCCAAAGCAATTGGTTGACAAACTCGTCTTTTCTTTTAGGATCTAAAAAAAGTGGCCACTAGATCCATTTAATCCGTTCAATTTTTCATGAGTTATTGTGTATACGGACTGACGAGAAGTCGGACGGACGGACAGACAGGCAGACAAAAATAATAAGATTTGTAAGTTGAATGTATTCTATCTATAACAAGATTATTTTGCAACATAAATAGAAAAAAATACATATATTTTAAGAAAATAATATAAGAATTTTTACCAGAAACTAAAAATTGCATAAAAGGGACAAAAATATCGATTTCACACTTCCTGAATATTACGAGATCAACATTTTTTGCGTGAAAATTAGTTGTCGAAAAAGGAAACATTTAGGATTCAGTGCAACTTGAAATTCAAATACTATTCCTTCTGAATAACCGTGATAAAAGAGTAACGAAGATGCAGAAGAAATAGACGTATCTTTCTTATACGCACTTTTATTAGCTAACCTACTATACCTACACATTTGCTTTCGCCCATTTTTTAAGATCCGTCCATTCAGCACCGCCACAAATGCGTATTGAAAAACGGTATGCGCCATATTTTTCTTTTGCTTTTTTTGCTCATTTTATGATAAAAGAAAATTTTTTTGCTCTCTTAACTTCCGAAAAATGTGTGGCGGCGCTAGCAAAGGCGTGCACCCGTTAAAAACAAAAATTTCATACAAAAATAAAAAAGAGGAAAGAAAGAAATATAATTTTATTTTTTATTTTTTAATGATAATAATAAAAACAAGATAAGATAATAATAAAAATCAGAAAGACGAAAGAAAGGAAAAGAGAAGGAAGGGGATGTGTTTGATTGTTGTGGTTCTAATTTGGCCAATGGATTCTTGTTTTTTTAAAGGAGTTTTGATCAATTTGATGATTCGACGTTAAGTGGGATTTTTAATTTGGATTTTAATCTAATTTAAATTTCTTAAAATCTTATACCTGCCGTCCTAGTATCTGGTTTATTTAGGCATTCAGAAGAGTACTCATCCATTCTTCTGAAAGCCTGGCACGTTTTAGGCAATTAGAAGAACCCTAACATAGAGTATTAAACCACAATAGCTGGCTATTTTCATTTTCACATTCATTTAATTAATGAAATATACTTTTACAAAATAATATAAATAATGATTTTATGTCATATACAGAGACCCTTCAATAAACCTTACTTCTATAGAAATACCGAGAATTGACGCCGCGCCGCAGGAGGGTGCAACAGGAGTTGCGCGGGGTGCGCGGGGTCGTCAGTTTTCACTCACGAGAGCGCTCAAATTTGAACAAACAGAAGCGGAGCGGGCTCTAACAGGTTTGCTTCCACCTACCGTCAGCCCCAAACCCGGCACAATAGAAGAGTTTCACTCTATTTTAAAAATCTTCTAATTAAAGTACATGTTTTCACAAGTTTCGAAGGTAAATATTTAATTTTTTTTTATTTGCCTTATTATAATAATATTAGAAACATTATTAACGAATAATAATAAATAAAATTAAAATTAATTAAATACTAATTTAATTATAAAATTTTTATAATATTTAAATAATTAAGATTATGAATGTATAATTTATGTTAAGAATAATTATGAGTGTAATAATAATTGTTGCATAATTATATTCACTTATATTTCTTTTAATTATTATTATTAATGCATCTTCAATCATTTATGTATTATTATTGTTTACTGTTACGTACTTTGATTTAGCAGTGAAATTTCTTGTCATTAAACATTATGTAGATATTATTAATTCCAATTAAATTTTGTAAATTTAGCCATTTACTTTTTTCCGTGATCGAATATGCTACATAAAAATTCAATGTTCCTTTTCTTTTATTTAGATTATACATAGGTATTTCGTTTTGAAACTTTTGTTTATTCAATAAGAATAACAATAGATTATCTATTTTAAATTGAAGGACAATATTGTGTTTTTTTAGAAAGTTTGATTATAATTATTAGTAAATGTCTAAATTACCCATTTAACAGTCAGTAATTTGAAAGAAACAAATTATTTCTTTGAATGAAAGAAAGATTTTCTTAATCGTAAGGATTTGTAAAAAGCATAGCAGCTTTCTACCCTGTAAATATATACTTTTATACTGCATAACCTAACCTTGCTTTTATGTACATTTTTGTTACTTCTGTGCACAATTTCCTCACAATTTATCTTTTTACCCGAAATTTTCGTGACGAATTGTAAATTAGGAAAGAATAAAATTCATGTACACGAAAAAAAATTAAAATAAGCTTATTTCCTTGGGAGAACAAATAGACCATGCAAGTTTTTTGAAACTCGAGTTGTTGAATCCGATTATTGAAAAAATATTCCCATGTAAAGAAAAACGACATTTTTTGCTTTTTGCTTGCATTTAATTAGAATCATTATAGTTTTAAATTAAGTGGAATTATTTGCTCCATGAGAAAGACAATTTATTTATAATTCATTATTGGATTCAAAGAAAATGTATATTTATTTGAAACTAACCTGTTCTCTTTTTTCAACCAAAACGCTTACTTCATTTAAAGAAATGTAAAGGACAAATTAAAAATTATATTTCTTTAATTTAAAGAAATTTTTCATTAGAAGCACTAAAACATTTCTTTAATTCAAATAAATATTTGTTTTGTAGGAACGAAGTATTTCCTTAATTTAAAGAAACTGTTCATTTAAATGAACAAAATATTTCTTTAAATCGAATTAAAAAAATCAACAAAATTTCTTTGAATCAAACAAATGTTTCTTAGACCGTATATCAATACTAGAATTTCTTTGATTTAAAGAAAGTTTCTTTGATTCAACAAAACTTTTTTCTGGGTGTGCGCAACGGATTATAAAACTTCCTAACACTCTGTATTTTTTCATTAAAAAAATTACCAGAGTAATAGCACTTACAAAATTTAAAAAAAAATTAAAAAAAGAGTCAAAGCTAAATAAAGCACGATATGAAAAAAATTGAGAAAAGAAAAACATTACTATTTGAAAGCCCTACAAGAGTATCATAACCACTTTTTCCATTTTATCGAAAAAATGAAAATTCAAATTTTGACACCAAAAACAATGAAAATCCAAAATTCTAATTTCGGTCAAACTATTCAAAATACGACAAAAGATGAATGGTTAAAAACTGTTTATCCAAAAAAGACTTACAAATTTGTTTTTTAATTTTTCATAGGACGAGTAGTTTTTGTTTGATTTCTAAAAACCAGCATTAAAAGTAAAAAATAAAAAGGAAAAATTTGTTCAACCAAAAAAGATCTACAAATTTGTTATTAATTATTTTTCCATAGAATGCGTAGGTTTTGGTTTAATCGTGAAAAATAACACTGACAATAAAAAATCAAATCTTTGGAAAAACGAAGCGAGGTACGTAAACACATATAAATGAAAAATGTGCATTCAAAAAAGATCTAGAAATTTTAATATACTTTTGTTATTTTGTGTTTAAATTATGAAAATAACATTGAAAAGAAAAAAATTAAATTTATGGAAAAATTAAAAAATTATGCTTCAATACCAGTACATATTATGAATGATAATAATATAGATTTATTGAAATGATAGATTTTTCATTGTAGCTGAGAATAAAAAGTGGTGTTCGTTAAAACCGAAGGATCTCCAACAAAGGAGAATTTACAATCACCAAATTAGAGTTGTCCATTTGTTTTGACCTATAATTTTAAAAGGCCTGCGCAAACATGTGGGGGAAACGCAACAGTCGCGTACCCTAAACAGCAAAAAAAGTACTTAATTTCAGTCGAAAATTCGGCTTATTTTAAAGTACCAAAAAATGAAGCATAGGCAATCTGAAATTCAGAATTACATCTGAACATTAAATTAAGGGATAGGCATGCCCTTCAATTACGAATATATGTATACTGAAAGCTATTGTAAACTTAAGTTAATACTCTATCCTAACTGAAATTAAGGGCAATATTCTATCTAAAACCCAGAAATTGCTCAAGCCTAACCGACACTCCTGAGCTACTTTTATATAATTATTGGTTTTAGAAAATATACAAGTTGGGTTTCTAACTTGCAAGAGAATACAGGAAACGTAGAGAAAATCGAAAACCGGTATAAAGGGGGCAGGTGGGGTCTAAAATCTTGATAAAATTGCGACGTAATGATGCGGGTTTAATAATCCAAATATTGGCTGACAACTGAAACGGATTTTGCTGCAGCACTTTTTTAAATTCGTGAAACTAAAACTGAACGAATTACGGAAACATAGTATTATAGCCGACACTGACCGTCACGAGCTGTATAATAGCGCAGGCGTTCTGTAACGTCATGCAAGGTAGTACGAACCTGAAATTCAGGAAGGTATATTCCTTTATTTTAGGTAACGAAAGCCTCACAGGTTATTTCAGGTTACCTTCTAGTTACTTTCATAACTGAATATTGAATGTAGGAGCATACTTTACGCCAGTAGAAAAATGCTGATTTCTTATTTAAGATAAGTTAGTGCTCTGTTCAAGATAGTTTGCACACTTAAATTCAGTTACTTCCTTCATTCAAGTCAAATCTGAAATTAAGTCGAATATAACCTTTAAGTATTTATTTTTACTGTGTAGGCACGCTCAATCTTGTGGACCACGCGCGATGAGCATGTGCTTAAAGACGGGCAGAATTATTTTTTTTGTAAGACAGTGTACTTTTTGAAACGTAAGGCCTTGATTGATGTGCAATGGACCACAGCGAGAATGTGTATGTCAGACTATATTAGCATGTTTTCGATATGAAAATGCATTTATATAGCACACATGTGCAAGTATATGTCGGTATGCATAAAATCGAGCGAGGGTTGCACGGCGTACAAACGATTGGGACAGGTGGCAAGAAGTGCGCGTAGCAGTAATAGGGTAAAGAGGAGGTTGGACACGGTGGGTGGAAAGTAAAGGAAAGGGAAATTGGGTAGTAATATAGGCACACAATGGATGAGGGCAACCGACGAACCGAGAGGTCGGCCGACAAAACAAGTCCATATACAAACATGCATACATAGTTCGTATGGTATGGTCGGGTTGAGTACAGTAGCGTAGTAAGTAGACCGCTCGTAGTGAATGAAACCTGCAATGACTGCTACACGGGGTTCTCTAGCCCCCCCCCCCCAACCCGACTCCGAATCAGCATCCTAGTTTGCTCTAACTTCACCGCTTCGCACACTCAGTCGAGGTTCCACACAGTTTCACTGTTCACACCCATACCTCCTCACTACGACCACCTCCCCTGCTTTTTTCAGTTTACCCCACAACCCTTTCCCGACTCACTCGACCCCCTCCAAACAACCCATGAAATGACTATATCTGCACCAACATTTTACATTCGGATTCTAATTCATCGCTTTAAATTCAGAATGTAATATTTCACCGTAGAGTTTCGATCAAATTATCAATTGTTGTTGTCATGACAGTTCATACCGTACAAGGGGGTAGCCGGGGCACGTTGGAGAAACTGTGACCCTAATAATTTTATAATTGATGATTTAATTTCTTTTTTCTTCAATTTTTTACAGCGTTTGCAGCGGGCACATTTTTTTGCATAACAAATGTGACCGAATCCATTTTAAATCAGGCCGCAGAGTCTCTCAGCAGGGGGCCTTCCATAAACCACGTGGTTTCTTTAGAGGGGGGCGGGGGAGTCGACGAAAAGCAACGTTGAGCCACATGGGGGGTTTCGAGTCCGAGCCACGTGGTTTTACACTTCAGTGTTTAAAAAAACGGATGGCTTACAATTTTTTTCAAAAGGCGCGCAGAATTTTTTTTCATAAACTTGATAAAGTTTTCTCAAAAATCCTCTTGCACTTTTGTGATATCTAGCTTTCTTTAGGAAAACAAAATGAAATAAAATAAAATAGATAAGAGTGTCTTGCTTGTATAAGCAGAAACTTTTAAGTAATATTTCAAAAAATTATAAAGGTTTTAGAAATTTTCACGTATTAATAAGACACTATGTTGTAGACTAAATCATTTTTAAAATAAGGAGAATTTTTTTTCCTGAAAAGTAAAGTTTTTAATTTTTCTCCGAACACTGACTAAGATATCATAAAAGAGCGATAGGTACTTTTTAAGAACTTTTCTGAATGTCGAAAACTTTTTTTTGTATATTTCGTTGTTTCCGAGAAAAATGCAAATATTCGATTTTGTCAAAAAAAATTATCCTTTCAAATAAAATTTTAAGCAGGCGAAGGCACTTCGTTTCAGTTGTAGCATGATTTTCATATTAAGTTCCGAACTTGTAGGGGAATAGCGGGTAATTGACAAAGTTTATCGGTACCGAAAAAATAGATATTCTCCAAAACTGAAAAACTTCATGGGAAAGCAGTTCTAGGAAGGACTAAATTAGTCGATCTTATATTGGCGGCTTGTCTGATTCGCGTCAAGTCCCATTGCGGCATCTACCATTCCGAAAAATATAAAGTCCCGAAAAATTGATAAAAGTGCGGCAAGACATAAAGTTAGTCAGAGAAATGATTTAAGTCACGGAAGTACTTTTTGCTAATTTAGTGTAGACTCCAAATGTTTTCCGAATGAAAGATGCAGCTATGTAGCTTAACACCAAAGTGACTTGCTGCAAATGTGAGTGGCCGAATACTTGACTTGCCGCATTTTTGCCAATGTTTGGTAGGCTTCATATTTTTCGAAATGATATTTGCCACAAATCTTACGTGCCACAAATGTAACTTTTGCCACAATGTGAATTGGCGGGACTTGGCATGGTCCGCACCAGACGTATTACAACTGTGTCGATTGTCCCCACGGCTATGCATTGTAAAACATTTTAAAGTTCGAAAATTCTAAGAAACCGAGAACCACAAAATCCACACCGTTGAAGAAATATAAAGATTCATTTACAGGAATTGTAAATTTTCTTGATTTTTTAAAATAAAAATATCTTACTATTCTATAGTTTGTCTTTAACATATTCGTAATTATAGTTTTTAACTTTTACCGCGCTGACTTTTTATATAAATCGTTTAGGGTGAATAAATTAGTTGAAGCAACATACAAGATTTTAATGCGGTAATTAGAGTTATCGTTTTACCATCGTTGTGGTTTTTGTGACGCATTAATTTCTCAAGCATCATGGTCATTGAAAATATTACATAAAATATTACCACAAGAGATAAGTCGTGAACCGGATGCAATATTATAACGTACAAAAGCGTCCCTCGTAATTTATTAATTTTTCTACAAAAAAATAGTCTCCAAATAAAATTTCTCTCATAGACTCTCATAGAATTTTCTATTTGCCAACGTTCTTGGATGAATAAATACTGCAGAACTTTTTAAGATCGGGCATCCTTACTTCGGACTCGGCGTGCACACACTCACACTTGGAATATTAGCGCCTCCGTGGGCCGATCCCGTTTCAGCGCCGTACTGCTTTTAGGTACTGCATCAAATCGTCTTTTCCTTCGGTGCACGTGCCCGAAATATATAGGTACGGCGCCGCCTTGTATACCTGCTTTATACCTGCGTCGAGGATTCTTTAAGTTTGTACAGAGCCCCGAGCTTCACGATCTTAAGAGTCCATGCTGTATTTTATAATGTTACGATCATTCCTTTATACCACGAGACCGATCGCGCGCTCGAGCGCGCGTGTTTTCGTCATTCGCGATATTTTGTATGTATTACTGATTTTTTTTGC
>JAAAKG020146213.1:0-10715 GCA_010014905.2 Druon quercuslanigerum
GCTTGTATTTAAAATAAAAATAATTTTATGTGAAATATTTCTGGGTGACGATTTTTTTAAATGTGCATAGTATTTAAAAAAATATAAAAAACGTTTGCAAAAATCGAATTTTAAAATATATATTTTTTTAAAAATTCGATTTTTGCGAACACTTTTTGTATTTTTTTAAATACTATGCACTCAAAACAATGCTTCATCCAGTAATAATTTATTAAAAATTATTGTTATTTTAAATTCAAACAATTTTAGAAATTTTGAACATTAAAAATTATTTTCAAAAAATTCATTATTGTATTTGTAATCCATAAAACATATTTATGAAAAAATTTTGGTTGTCTAAAGTCGGGAATTTTCCAATTCGGTAATTTTATTTTTCGGCTATTTTATTATTCGCGAATTTTATTATTTGGGAATTTTACAGTGTTGAGAATTTTATTTTTTGGATTTTTCAGTCGTCCCAAATAAATCATGAATAAAATTCTAGTTTCTAATTAACCAAAATGAACTAAGTTTAAACTCAATATTTTTTAATGATTCCATAAATATACAACAATTCCACTCAAATAAATAATAAAAAACGTAAATAAATCCATTTAAAAAAACAAATTGGGAAAATCAAAGTAGACTTTGAATTCCAGAATCTCGATACTGTATAATTTTAGAATAAAATTTCAAAAATAGAACCATTTGAAAACGTTAAAAATTGAAACATTTTATTTGGAAATTCAGAATCTAGAAATTGCATAATTTCAGAATAAAATTTCGGCAACTGGAAATAAATTTTTAACCAAAAAATCATTTAAAATAAAAAATTTGGATCCTATACAATTTAAAAGAAGGGTGTCCTACAATTTTGGTTGAAAATTAATTTTTTCACCTGAAAATTGAACTAATATTTATTATTGAAATATTTGTAGTTGAAATTTCAACTACTAACTTAAAAATCATTTTTTGTTGTTGAAAATCGATGTCTTTTATTGAAAATTAAACTATTCTATTTTTCTGGTTGAAAACTTTTGAAAATCGAAACTAATAAATCAAAAAGTAAACTACTTCAATAAAAATTAATTTTTTTGCTAAACATTCCAATTAAAAATTCATTTCGTTGATAGAAACTTCATTTTTTTTATGCTAAAAACTAATTTTTTAAACTGAAAAAATAACAATTACATTTGTGAATGAAAACTGATCACATTTATTAAAAAATTCAACCAATTTGAATTCTCGACGTTAGAATAATTTAAATTTCGATCAATTCTAAATTTAATTTCCTCAATTAAAAAAAATAGGGAAATTTGGTCTTTTGAGCCTCCTTGCTATTTAAAAAAAAAAACTGAAAAAGAAATAACTATACTCTTCAGTTTCGCAATTCAGGAGATGCAAAAGCAGAATCTGTGCTTGATTCAGCTTTTTTTTTTAAATATCGAGAAAAATGATGATTTTTTTTGTCACCACTTAGCATTTTGCTCTACCCCCCCCATTGCGCATGGAGTGCTAAAAATATCAGGAATTTTATATAAATAGCAGAACGCATTGCAGAAATCTGAGGAAAATGAAAACATCGTATCAACTTCTGCCATAATTCAGAGGACAGCGCTTTAACAGTCCATGAATTGTCACACTTGGTACTTTCCCAAAATGCATTCCACGGATTCCAAATACAAATAAAAAAAAATAAAATAAAGCACTTTTTTGTCACTAGGGTAGCGATTTGACGGACGATTTCAAATTCCCGTGTTTTACGGGTCAAGTTTTTCAATTTTTCCGGTAAACTAAAAAGTTATATATTCATATTTGCCGCTTATACATTTTTGACCAAAAAAAAAAAACCGGCTATTTAACAAAATAGTATCAGTTTCAACCAAAGTGATAAATCTTTAAATAAAAGTATGAACTTTTCAACAAAAAGATTAACATTCAAATAAAAAGATTTTTTCAAAAAAAGGACACGAATTTTTAACGAAATAGTTGAATTTTTAATTAAAGAAGACAAGTTTCAAACCAAAGGGTTTAATTTTTTAGTAAAAAAAAAAAAATTCAACCGAAACTGGAATAGTACCACTGTCAGTTAAAAAAAATATTTCTAACCAAACATAAGAGGAATTTTCAATTAGAATCAGATTTTCAGTTTAAAAAAATGCTACCAACAAAAAAAATAACTTTCAAAGAAATAGATACATTTTCAAACAAAGTGATGAATTTTCAAATAAAAATGTAAATACTGAACTGGAGTAGTTGAATTTTAAACCAGAATTATGAATTTTTAACTGAAATTCTGAATCTCCAACTAGAATATTTGAATTTTTAAACGAAAAGATTGATTTTTTACCAAGAAAATTAATTTCTACAAAAAAAGACGAAATTTTATTTAAAATAGATAATTTTTCAGCAAAGAATTAAATGATTAAGTTATTAGTCCAAAACTATAATAATAATTACATTTTCGGTTAAAAAATAATTTTTAAACAAAAAACATCCGTAGGAAAAAAAAGTTTTCAATCAAGCAGCTTGTTTTTCAAACAAAGGAATTAATTTTTAATTAAAACGATGAATCTTTAACGAGAAAAAAATTAATTTTTAACAAAAGTTTACAACTTTCCACAAATAATTTTATTTACAACATAAAAGATGAATTTTCAAGTAAAATCGTAAATATTTAACTGGAATACTTGAATTTTTTAACCAAAAAGAAGAATTTTTAAACCAGAGAATTAACTGTCAAAGAAAAAGATAATAAAACACGTGAATTTTGAACTGAAAAAAATCAATTTTCAAGAACAATCGAATGTTTATCAGTTAACAAAATTAATTTCCAAAAAAGACGGATTTTCAAAAAAATATTTCCATTTTCACTCAAAGTGATGAATTTTCAACTAAAATGATGAATATTAAACTGGTTATTTTTTGGTTAAATTTTTTTTTTTATTATTAAATAGTTCATTCTTCTCGATTGAAAAATCTACAATTAAATTTTTCCTTAAGAATTCATATTTTTTATTACAAAATTGTATTATTTGATTTAAAATTGAATTATTTTCTTGAAAATTCAAAATTTGTGATAAAAAGTCATACCTGATGATTAAACATTTAATTGTCTTGTTAAGAAATCATATTTTAACACGAAAATTAAAAAAAGTTGATGAAAATTTTTTTCTTTTCTTGACTAACTTTCTCGACTGAGATTTTTTTTTATTGAAAATTAAATAATTTTGTTGAACAATCATCGTTTTGGTAAAAAATGCAGCTGTCTGGTTGAAAATTAATCTGTTTCGGTTGAAAATCATTATTTTGCTGTTAAAAATTAGCATTTTCGGATTGAAAATTCAACTGTTTTGTAAAAAATTTATATTTTTGGTTCAAAAACTGAACTATTTTGTTAAAAAAATCGTCCTTTTAGTAGAAAATAAATTTTTTTTGTTAAAAATATAACTATTTTGTTTAAAACTCATCTTTGTTTGGGTTGAAAATTTACTATTTTGTTAAAAATTTATCTTTTTGTGTTGAATTTTCAACAATGTGGTAGAGATTCTTTTTTCTTTCTTGACTGAAAATTAATTTTTGGTTGAAAAATCAACTATTAAATTTTTCGTTAAAAACGTATCTTTTTTATTAAAAAATTGAATTATTTGAATGAAAATTCAATTTTCTTTGCTAAAAAATTCTACAATTTTCCAACAAAAGTTCATATTTCTTGGTTGAACTGTCTAATATTAAAACTTTCGATAAGAATTTATCTTTTTTATTTAGAAATTTTTAATATTTGGTTTAAAATTTGATTATTTTGTCAATTACCTCTTTCTGTAGAAACTTAAGATTTTTTCTATAAAAACTGAATTGTTTCGTTTTAGTCGATAATTCAAGTAACGTTTTTAATTTTAAATTAAACTATTTCTTTTTTGAAATATAAACTATTATATTTTTCGTTAAAAATTTATCATTATATTTATTTTAATTGAAACTAAAAATTGATGAAATAAAATTTGGACTAAATGCACATCTACTGTTCAAAATATTTACTTAAATATATTGTAATTTGTTAAAAATTTGTCTTTTTGAACAAACTTAAACTATTTGGATCAAAATGGAAATTTTTGGTTGAAAGTATAAGTATTTTGTTGAGAATTCTTCTTTTTGGTAAAAAATTTTAAAAATATAAAAAATATCTTTCGAATCAAATAAAAAGATATTGAAATTTTATAATTTTTAAATTAAGGCATTTATAACTAAAGAATTTTTAATTTCAATATTTTAAATCAAAAACTCTCAAAACGTAAAAATTCAAGACTAAAATTTTGAGAAATGATTCCGAATTTTCTGTCAAAATAAACGAGTTTTAGAGAGAAAAAAAGATAAATTTTTAAAAAGAAGATTTTCAAGTAAATAGTAGAATTTTCAACTAAAACAAGGGAATTTCGAGAAAGGAGCTGAAATCAAAATTTGCGAGATCAGTGATCAAAATAGTGCACCGAAAAGGAAAACAGAAAAAAGTGCGAATTACCTAGAAAATACGAATGACGAATCGAGGGAATTTTTAGAAATTTAGAAACTTGCTAATAAACAATCTAAAATAACCAGAATCCTATTTATTGTCGATCCGTGGGAGTTTTGGTCGAAACGTCAATCGAATATGTCATTCCGGAAGTGGTAACTTGGTTAAAAATAAAAAAAGGAAAAATGGAATAAAAAATAATCAATTGAATTTTATAATTAGTTCAACTGAAATAAAAATATAATAGTTCTTCCTTTTTTAATACCATTGTTTCCCGAGCGTAAAAATACAAAGAAGAAAGTTCCCTTCAGTTTCGATATGAAAAGGCGAATTATCAACTAAGAAAAATAAAATTTCAACTAAATTTTTAAAAGTTATATTTTAAGTGTCAGAAATTAAATTTATGTAAAAAAAAAGAACTTTTAACGACATAATTCAATTTTAAATCAGAGAAATGGGCATTTAACAAACAAAAAACAAATGTTTAACAAGTTAGTTTAATAATTTTCTACTAAAATAGTCAAATTTTCAACAAAATAAATTATTTTTTAACAAAACAGTTAAATTTGTAACCAAATACTTCAATTTTTTCAATTCTTAACCGAACTTCTATCAAACGATAAAAAGACGAAATTTTAAACAAATAGTTGAATTTTTAACTAAAAAAGTTAAATTTTCAACCATAAAAGGAAAACTTAAAATTTCAGTAAAAAAATTAATTATCGATAAAAAAGAGAAAAGATTTTTTAGTCAGAAAAAGTAAAAAAGTTTATGCAAAAGAAAAATGTTCTGTGTAACAGTTGAATTTTCAACAAAAACGTTAATTTTCTACCAAAAAATAAGAATTTTCAATCAAATATTTGAATTTTCAACTTAAAAAAAAGAAAAATTTAGAGCTAAAAAAGAAACGAGAAATTCTGTAAAAAATTATATGAAAAAATTAAAAAAACGGATTTCAACAAAGTAGTAAAATTTTCGAACAAAAGTATGAACTTTTTTAACCAAGAAAAAATTTCAACAAACAAATATTTTTCAGACAGAAAAGAAAAAAAATTCATTCAAATTATTGAAATTTAAAATTAAGAATATTCCATAAAGCAGTTGATTTTTCATCATACACGTTAATGTTATACCAACAATACGAATTTTTAAACCCATAAAAGAAAAACTAAAATTTTCTACAAAAACTACATTTAAAAAACATATTTTCCATAAAATTTTAAAAATTTTAACTAAAAATTGGAATTTTTAAAACAAGAATTAAATTATCAACAAAAAAAGATGAATTTAAATTAAATTCTCAACTATAAAAGTAAAAATTAAATTTTTAGTTAAAAAATTCATTAGAAAAAATTTTTTTTTTAACAAAATAGAGAAATTTTCAAGAAGAAAAAATTGTCAACAAATAAAAAAATTTCAGTTAGAGGAGAAAAAACGTTTATTCACATTTTTAAAGTTTTAAGCCATAACAAATATTTTCTGTGAAGCGGTTGAGTTTCCAATAAAAACATTAATTATGTACCAAAAATACAAATTTTCGAATAAATAATGTAATTTTCAACTAGAAAAAGAACAATTTACAACCAAAAAAGGCAAGGTTTTATTTACAGTAAAAAACTGATTTACTACAAAACAGCACTGTTTTTTAACAAAATAGTGAAATTTTTAACAAAAAAATGCATTTTTTACAACAACAAAAAATTTCCACAAATAAATATTTGTCAGTCAAGAAAGAAAAAATTTCGTTTAAATTGTTGAAATTTTAAGGAAACGAAGAATATTCTATTACAGTTGAATTTTCAAAATGCACGTTAATTAAAAAAAAAAAAAAACACGAATTTGCAAGAAAATAGTGAAGTTTTTAACAAAAAAAAAATGACTTTAAAAAAAGCACAAAGTTTCAACAAGTAAAGATTTTTTAGTCAAAAAAAAAAATTTAATTTTCTACAAAAAGATGAACTTTCAAATGGAAAAAATTCGACTTATCGAATAATTCAGTTAATAAATAAATAAAATAAATTCATAAAAAAAGAATATATATTTGTTTCAACTAAAAATTAACTGTTCTATTTGATGAATCATAATTTTTGGTTGAAAATTCATCTTATCAATAAGTTATTTTTTAAGTTAAGTATAATTGAAAAAGATATTAATTCAACTAATTATTTTAAAAACTATTGAAATAGAACATGCGACAGATTTATCTTCTGAAAACTTGTAAAAATCCCGCTTTTCCCGGTCTCAGAAAATTCGCAAAAATAAATTTGTCCCCTTCAGTTTCGATTTTTGAAATAATTAAGATTTCTCATGAAACATTTTTTCTCTCTTCTCTCAGAAAATGGCGAAAAGTTGGAAGGAAGGAATTTTATCAAAGGCTACAGTGCTGCTGGGAATGAGAATTTTTTTCCTCGCAGAAGCTGCTCCAGGCTTAGATTTAAAAAATTGGAACGAGAGAGAATTAACACCAATAATTTCGCCTCCTTGTTCCACAAATGAACCTTGCTGGAGTTGGATACCTGTGATAGATGCACCAGGTTCTCCTTTTATTTTCCAGGAAGACCCGGAAATGCAAGCGCCAAGGTAAATCCTCAACAGAGCAAAAAATTGAAAAATCAATTAATTTTTAAACAAATACTAAAAATTCGAACTAAAAAATATCAGTTTTTCTTACAAAAATGAAATAATAAAACTTTTGGATAAAAAATTAAATTTTCAACAAAAAAAACGGATTTTCAAGAAAATTGTTCAAATTTCAACCAATGATGACTATTAAAATTAAATAGTCAATATTTAACTGGAATAGTTAAATTTTAATAAAGAAGGATGAATTTTTAACCAAAAAGATTAATTTTCAATCGAGAAAATTAATTTCTACCAAAAAGGCAAATTTCTAACTAAAAAAGACATTTTTTCAACAAAGAATTGAAAAATTAAATTTTGTGTAACAAAATTATGGAATATTCGACTGGATTAAAAAGTAACATTTTCAGTAAAAAAAAATTCAATTCTTCAAAGAGAAAATATTAATGTTTAAGAAGAGTTTAACTTTCAACCAAATAATTTTAATTTCAACCTAAAAGATATAATTTTAACTACAAGGAATAATATTTAAATGGAATAGTTAAATTTTTAACCGAGAAGAATTTTGATAGAAAATTGATTTTCAAACAAAACAAAAAACATAACAAAATACGTGAATTTTCAACGAAATAGTTGAATTTCCAATTAACGAAGACCAATTTTCCTGCAAATTGTTGAATTTGTAACGAAAAAAAACAATTTTCCAGTGAAAATGGGACAGTTAAGTTTTCAGTTGAAAAAAATATTTGATATATATCTTTTTATTTATTACAAACCTTTGTGAAGTTTTTTTTAAAAATTCTTATAAAATCTTCTAAAATCTTTTTATTATTTGAACATTTTAAAAACTTTTTGAAGTCATTTAAAATCTTTTTAATTGTTTGAAATCTTTGGAAGTTTTTTGAATAAATTGGAAATCTTTTTAAGTATTTGATATATTAATTGTGAAGTTTTTTTTAGTCAGTTGAAATATTTATGAAATCTTTTTAAATATTTGAAACTTTTTGAAGTTTTTTTAAAGATATTCGAAATATTTATAAAGTTTTTAAAAATTATTTAATATCTGTGGGAATTCTTCGGAAATCTTTTTAATTATTTTAAATCTTTGTGAATTTTTTAAAAAACATTTAAAATCTTCTTAAATATTCGAAACTTTTTAAAGATTTTTTAAGTCGTTTGAAATCTTTATATAGTTTTTTTTTAACTATTTGAAACCTTTGAGAGGTTTTTTAAAAACATTTGAAATATTCTAAAATCTTTTCAAACATTTTAAATATTTCTGAAGTTTTTTAAAAACATTTTAAATATTTGAAATATTTTTTAAGGTTCATAAAATTGTTTTAACTACTTTAAATCTTTGGGAGGTTATTTAAAAATATTTAAAATATCATAAAATTTTGTCAAATATTTCAAATCTTTTGTGATGTATTTTGAAAACATTTGAATTCTTCGGAAATCTTTTTAAATATTTCAAATCTTTGTGAAGGTTTTTTGGAGTAATTTGAAATCTTTATAAAGTTTTTTTAATTACTTTAAACCTTTGGGAGGTTTTTCAAAAACCATTAAAATATTCTAAAATCTTTTAAAATATTTCGAATCTTTGTGAATTTTTCAAAAAACATTAAAAATCTTCTTAAATATTTGAAATAATTTTCAAGTTTTTTTGAAGTTATTCGAAATCTTTATAAAGTTTTTTTTATTACTTGAAATCCGTGGGACGTTTTTTTAAATATATTCGAAATATTCTAAAATTTTTCAAATATTTCAAATCTTTGTCATGTTTTTTAAAAATACTGGAATTCTTCGGAAATCTTTTTAATTATTTCTAATCTTTGTGAATTTGTAAAAAAACATTAAAAATCTTTTTACATATTTGAAATCTCTTTGAAGTTTTTTTTTAAATCATTTGCAACCTTTATGAATTCTTCTAAAATCTTTTTAAATATTTGATATATTAATTGTGAAGTTTTTTCTTAAGTCTTTTGAAATATTTATGAAACCTTCTCAATCTTTTTAATTATTTTAAATCTTTGTGAAATTTTTTAAAAACATTTAAAATCTTTTTAAATATTCGAAACTTTTTAAAGATTTTTTAAGTCGTTTGAAATATTTTTAAAGTTTTTTTAATTATTTGAAATCTTTTTGAAGTTTTTTAAAAACATTTTAAATCTTTTTAAATATTTGAAAACTTTTTTAAGGTTTATAAAGTTGTTTTAATTACTTTAAATCTTTGGCAGGTTTCTTAAAAAATATTTAAAATATTATAAAATCTTTTGAAATATTTAAATCTTTGTGCTTTTTTTTTAAACATTGAACAATTTCTGAAATCTTTTTAATCATTACAAATCTTTGTGAATTTTTCAAAAAAACATTAAAAAATTTCTTCAATATTTGAAATCTTTTCAAAGTTTTTTGAAGTCATTCGAAATCTTTATAAAGTTTTTTTTTAATTATTTGAAATCTGTAGGAGATTTTTTAAAAATATTTGAAATATTCTTAAACTTTTTCAAATATTTCAAATCTTTATGAAGTTTTTTCAAATCTTTATAAAATCTTTTAAAATCTCTTTATATATTTGAAACTATTTGAAACCTTTTGAAGTTTTTTGAGGTAATTTGAAATCTTCATAAGGTTTTTTTTAATTATTTGAAACCATTGGGAGGGTTTTAAAAACATTTCGAATATTCTAAAATCTTTTCGAATATTTCAAATCTTTGTGAAGTTTTTTAAAAACATTTTAAATCTTTTTAAATATTTGAAATCTTTTTTAAGGTTTATAAAGCTGTTTTAATTACTTTAAAGCTTTAGGAGGTTTTTTTAAAAACATTAAAAATATTATAAAATCTTTTAAAATATTTCAACTCTGGGTGCTTTTTTTTTAAACATTGGAAAATTTCTGAAATCTTTTTAATCATTTCAAATCTTTGTGAATTTTTCAATACACATTAAAAATCTTCTTAAATATTTGAAATCTTTTCGAAGTTTTTTGAAGTCATTCGAAATCTTTATAAAGTTTTTTTAATTATTTGAAATCTGTGGGCGGATTTTTAAAAATATTTGAAATATTCTAAAACTTTTTCAAATATTTCAAATCTTTGTGAAGATTTTTAAAATCTTTATAAAATCTTTTAAAATCTCTTTATATATTTGAAACTATTTGAAACTTTTTGAAGTTTTTTGAGGTAATTTGAAATCTTTATAAGGTTCTTTTTTTAATTATTTGAAACCTTTGGGAGGCTTTTTAAAAACATTTCGAATATATCAAATCTTTGTGCTTTTTTTTTAAACACTGGACGATTTCTGAAATATTTTTAATCATTTTAAATCTTTGTGAATTTTTTAAAACACTTTAAAAATCTTCTTAAATATTTGAAATCTTTTCAAAGTTTTTTGAAGTCATTCGAAATCTTTATAAAGTTTTTTTACTTTTGTGAAATCTGTGGGAGGTTTTTTAAAAATATTTGAAATATTCTAAAATTTTGTCAAATATTTCAAATCTTTGTGAAGGTTTTTTGAAGTAATTTTAAAGCTTTATAAAGTTTTTTTTAATTACTTTAAATCTTTGGGAGGTTTGTCAAAAAACATTAAAAGTATTCTAAAATTATATATTATTATAAAATTATAAATTATATATTATAATTATTTG
>JAAAKG020146214.1:0-10714 GCA_010014905.2 Druon quercuslanigerum
TCGGCCTTTCGGATTCAGAAGAGGAGAAGTTGATTGCGCGCGCAATTACAGTCGTGTGCTACGCTACCACCTTTTCGCAACCACTTTACACGAGCTTTGATTGTGTGCGAAGGTAACTCGTTTCAAATATGGGATCACTGACCCTAAGACATCTGTTGGATCGCACGAATTAATAAAATATTTGTATAATTCATGAAATGCCGATTCGAACCATTCCACGGGGTTATTTTGCTAGATGGAGAGTGTTTAAACCATTTAAACCGATGTTTTGAATATTTTCGGCACTTTAACTTATTTTAAAAACAAATGGCGAATTTTTCACCCTCTCATTCCTACCTTGTGCATCGTCAATGCTGTATGTTGCTTTTTGGCCTCGGGAGCAGCGTGAAAGAAGTGATACCAAATCATAAAATGTAAATACGCCAGCTGATCGAAACTGTCGGTAACGTAGGTCATAAAAATTAAAGTTGTCAACCCTTCTGCACGATCTTTTCGGCTGTAAAGCCGCCTATCGATGACACACCGGTCATTTTCTTTCCCACACCGGTTTGGAGCTTTACGAGGTCCTGTATGGTATTCTGAAAATCTGTAAAAATTTAAAATTGAAATTATTATCTAAAAGGAATTATTTCAAATTTTTTTGCAATGCATACATTTGTATATTTTATGTTATAGTTTTACCTTGGAAGATTCCCTCCTCTTTTTAAATTAACGTTGACAGTATTTCCTCGAAGTTCGGGCCCAAATCCTTCAAAGCATCCTTTTTTGGTATGTGAAGCTATTGTGTGACCTTCCTGACATTGTTTTTTAAGGTCACATAATAGTTCTCCTTATCTTTTTATTTTTATGATTCATGTTTCTTTGCGCTTTGTTTGCCTGGAACAGCTCTCATTGTTTCTCCTGCTTCTTCTCTTTTCCGTAGATTACTAGCTAAATTAGACTAGCCAAGTGTGTGAAAAATATTTCATTACTTATCCCGAATTTCGAGAGGTCGAGATACTTTGTTATAATTTTTAGGAATTTATTTAAAAATTATGGAAAACAACTGAAAGATACTTAATGAAATATAACGTACCCCAAAGAATTATAAATGAAAAAATTTAAATAATGTCGAAAGGCTCAATTAATGACTTTTTGAAAGAATGTTATTTTTAATTTAAAGCACAAGTTTTAGATGTATATACATAGCTACATTCTGGGTCGTATAAATTTTCCGTAATTTTTGTAGATTTTAAAGAATTGAAAAAATTTGTTTACATTTCAATAAAAGAGACACTATGAAATATAAAAACTATAAGATAAACAAGACTCTATAAACTTTGTTCAATTTATTTTTGAAAAAATGGAAGAAATTATCTGTATCTTATTTCCAGTGAGTATGAAGTTTTCTATAAAGCCTTATTATCCGAAGTTTTTTTGTGATTTTCCCAAAAAACGGTTGGAGCCATAGAAAGGGTAAAGAATTCTTTTGTTTTTGCTTTGAAAATCGCATATAATACCTGTAATCGCTTTTGCAAAAAAAAAATGATCTATACTCACTTAGAGCATGACTTATAAGTTTTCTATAAGAACGTTATTCCAACCAATTTGAAAAACCCGAGGAAAAAGCTGACGTGTGGGAAAAAATGGGAAACTGAATCGTGTTCAGAACAATAAACTACTTTGAAAATGACACATATCGCATTTTGCATATGTAAACATCAAGTTATGTTGAGCACTTTTATTTCTTATGCGTATTCAGCGTATCCTATAGATAAAATATTTTCGCGATTTTCTCACTACAAAAATGGGTTGAAATTTTTGCAATTCTTAAAACAAGTATGAATTTTTCTCGAAACTCAGGATATTAGCATTGATTTTGATATTGTTCAACTAGAAAAATAATCTTTAGAAAAGGCACTTAATGTTTTAATTATTTATGCTCTTCTTTTTCAAGAAAAAAATTATTTAGGTAAAAAATAAAAATTAAATAATAAGAAATATAAAAAAAAAGTTAGTTTCTGCGAAAAATGGTTTCGATATGCAGTGGAATGACTCTTCATATGTGTTCTATCGTACATGCATGCCTTTTTCTATTTGTGAGTTCGTATTCCACATATGCATTAGAAAGATTTTCTGAAATAAGCCTATAGTATTTTATGGGTATGCAAGGTATCTAGCTTCCAGGAAATCCTTAAAATCCTGGAAATGTTCTTAAATTTTTTATCTGGAAAAACTAGTAATGAGTAGTGTAACTATAGGTTAGGTAAAACCTGGAAATCAGTAAAAAATCAGGGGATTTTATTGGCCGGGGAAAGTCAGTGACCGCGGAGTAATAATAAGGAGACTGATCACCGTACATATGTTCTGATTTCGGTAAGTGTACATCAGGCCTGCAAAACTCTGTGTAATAGAAGTGACCGAAGAGTGGACTTAGACGGGGCACAGAGGGGTGCAGATTATTTCAAAAAGTGGTGGTAGATGGCGCCAATGTTTTTTCATGAGGGAATTAGAGAGGCAAGGGGGTTGCGCTGTCATAAAAGTAAGGTTATGTATGGTTTGTCCTCTAAGATTTTTTAAAGGTTTTTATTTAAGGTAAATTCAATAATTAATTACAAAATCCAGGATTTACTAAACAGAAAATGTGTAAAAATGATTCTAAATATTTTTCTTCTAATTCCTGTGTGATATTTCCAGAATCTTGTGGTTATATCAATTTTTTGCAACAGTTTTTTCAAAGTCAAGTCAAGTTAAGAGTTGCAAATTTGAAAAATCTAACTGGAAAAATGGCTTGTTGTGCTCCAAAGTGTCAAACATCCTATTGGTACAAAATTACATCTGGAGTAACACGTATAAATAAGCAAATATATTGACAAACTCGATAGACAATATTTACGCGTACATAACCCAAGTGCGGATCCACGTTGGGGTGATAGGGGCGATCGCGCCCACCAAAGGTTCTAGAACTCCATATAGTATCAACAAATATAACCCACGCACGCAGCTATTAAAAGTAGTCGCCACATAACTTTTCGAATCGCCCCCACCAAATTTAGTTTCTGAATCCGCCGTTAACATAAACTTAGGTTTTGGTTGTCAGTAAATGTACAGTTACCGCAGTCAAAATTCGAGACGCTTTGTATAGCATGATCGGTCTCCTTATTATTACTCCGTGTCAGTGACTTCGATAAAATCTTGCAAAATTCAGGCGATTCCTACAGAGAAACTTTAAATAACTGTCTAGAATAATAATTTAGAAATTGTTATATTTTAAATTGAAATTGGTTTATTCATCGTACAAAAGATTATATGTTAAGAACTTTACAAAAGATTCTAGCATTTATATAGGCCAAGGAAAATGACAAATTCGTCAGAGTAAAGTTTATTAGAAAGTCATTCTTCGTACTTGGAATATCCACTTTTACATTATTAGTTTAAAATAAATGTTTTAGCTGAAAATTCAAATATTTCATTTTGGGGTAAAATTTGATTCATTTTACAATGAAAATTCAACTACTTGGGTAAAATTTGAAACACTTCGTTAAAATTTAATTTTTTTGTAATAATTTTCATTGAAAAAATACATATCATTTATTGAATGAATGCACTTAAAAAATTTATAGTTTTTTCATTCGTCAACAAATCTGAGGTTTTATGCAACTTAAAATGAAAATATATTTTTTTTGTTAAATGAAGATGCAAAATGTTATGAAATATGTACAAAATCCCACAATATACTCATTTCATTCAACTTTTGTCAATCTGTCGTCAAATAATATTCTTTTCATGCACATTTAAATTTGTTTTACTCATGAATTATTAGTCTGTTTTTCCATATAATTTTTTTTTTCTTCAAAATAGAACAAAGTTTTATTAGTCAGGGCTTGTAATTATTAATATTAAAATAATAATTAACTATTATCAACCAGTGACAGTTTGTTTTTAAAATAAACGAAGTGCTATAATAAGGAAAAATATATTAATAAATAAATATCAAAGTTATCAAAATTGAAGGTTCTCAATATTTCACGTTTTGAATTTCACTTAATGCTACTTCATATAATACTTATTAATAATATATTTATCATCTTTAAAATGTCTAGCATTTGAATTCAAAATTATGGCTTTCAATTTGCTGTTCTAAAACAATTTAATCTGAGGCCTTGAAACTAAGGTTTTTTTTAAAATAAATTTTTATAATAATTCTCTGAGGTTCTAAATGATAAATTTGACGATATTGTAGTTTCAAATTTAAATAATTATTCAAAATAAAAAGACCATTTAACTATTAGGTATTCAAAAGAATTATAATAAAAGCCTTGATAGTCAGTTTTTAATTTGATACTTTTAAATGGAAATATGTAGCAATTTCAGACTGCAGAGCTTAAAATTGTACAATTTCTAAAGGAAGATTTTACATTAAAAAAATAAAAATTAGATTCAAAATAACAACAGTACAAAAATTAAACTATGTCACTAAAATTGATACAGCAATAAATGCATAATTCCATTAATTTTAAAAGGTTAAAATAATTTTAGTGTCCTGAGTTTCAATCTTGAATGATTATTTATAAATGTCTTCCTCAATATAAATTTTGTCAATTTAAAATAAAGTTCAGGTTCGTTTCAGTTTTAAGGTTCTGGAGTATAATATGTTTTTCTTTTTAATGTTTCCCAATTAAAATTATTGCTTAGCTTAAAAGTTTTTTTTAGTATAATTCAATTCATTATTTGATTTTATAAAAATTCGCCTAATTAGCTTTAATTTCAAATTATAATTTCGTTATGCAATATTCTAGAATCTCAGAATAGAATCTCTAGAATCTCTTCAATTTATAACTGTTCAAATTCAAAAGTTTGAAATTTTTAATTATTTAATTTTAAATGTTTTTAAGTATAAATAATACAATTTCAATTCCTCTGAATTTCCAATAATCTAATCTTAAAACATGCGGTTTTTAAGTTTTTGACATTGCCCTCTTTTCTAAATTTTTAATCTGAAATCATTGAATTTCGTAATGCTTAAATTCAAAATCAAATTGTGAAAAAGGAAAATCTATTTCTTCAGAATATATGGCAACTGATTTGGAGTTATTTTTTGTGTTACAGAATAAACTCAATACAAAAGATTTGTATCTTTCTTACCTTTTTGATTTGACGTTTCGTCTCACGCGTCTGATGCCTTTTTTCAAGTTTCTTGCATCTGGATTATTTAGAACTATTTTTAAAATCTTAGTGCTGGTTTGAATTTGTCCTTTTGTTTTCAGCCACCATCTCAGGGTAAACTTCTTTTCTCTAGAAGCCATTTCGATGTCATCACTTTAATATTTTTAACTTAAAATCACTAATACTGTTGCTTTGACAAACGGTGGTGAAGGAGGTTAGCGGGAATTTATTGCAATGTGTATACAATATTTAGAATATTTTAAAAATATTTATCATATTTTCGAAATTGTTCAACTCTTTGGAAAATCTTTGAAGACTTTGTGAAATCTTCAGAAAAGCAATGAAATGTTTATAAAATATTAAAAATATTTCATAAAATTTTTAAAATTGTTTAAACCTTACCGACATTTTGTAGGTCTTTAGGAAATCATTGAAATCTTTGAGAAGGCTTTCTGGTCTCTTTTGAAATCTTTTAAATATTTTTGAAACATTTGTAAAACTGTTAAAATCTTTGTCAAATCATGAGAAAATCATTTATTCTTTTGTGAAACATTTTAAATCCATATGAAATCTTTGCGAAATATCTAAATTAAAAAAAATATTTAGTAATATTTGTAAAAATGATTGAAATCGTCATGGAATCTTTTGCCAAATATTTTAAATCTTTGTAAAATTGTTCGAAAATCATTAAAATCCTTTGTGAAGATTTTCGAAGAAATAATTGGTATATTTTTGAAATTGTTAATATATTAGCAAAATCTTTGTAAAATCATTGGGACATCATTTTCTTTTATTTCATATTTGAAAAAAATGATTGAAATCTCTGTGAAATCTGCGCATAATCATCGAAATCTTTGTGAAATCTTGTAAATCTGTCCGAAAACTTTGCGAAATATTTTCAATGTTTACGAAATCTTTGAAATTTTTGGGAAACCATTAAAATGTTTTGAAATATTTGGTAATATCTGCATAAATGATTAAAATCCTCCTGAAATGTTTGAAAAACCAGTAATTGTTTGTGAAATCTTTGGGAAATAATTATTGTCTTTGCAAAATCTTTAAAAATATTTGAAACATTTTACATTTATGGGAAATGATTGAAATCTTTCTGAAATCTTTGAAAATCTTTGCGAAGAGAGCTTTCAAATTTTAGAAATACTTTTGAATTTTGAAATATTTGTGAAACTATTAATTTCTTATGAAATCACTAATGTTCTTATAAAATGTGTGAATCTATCAAAAATCTTTGCGAAATGTTTGTAATTTTCGGTCATTTTTCCGAAATATTTTTAATATTTTCTAAATGTTTGGTATTCTTTGTGAAATTACTAAAATCGTTGAAAAATTATTAAAAACTTTGTGCAATCCTTGAAAGATATCGGAAATTTTTATGCAATAACTAATTCTTTCTGAAATTTTTCTAATCTATCCGAAGTTTTTGCGGAATATTTGGAAACTTTGAGCAATATTTGTAAAATCTTTATGTAGGCAATATGAATCTCATACGTGTATTTATTATTAATTATTATTTACTTCTTATTTATTATTATTCATGCACAATTTGTACCTAGTACAAACCTTCTTGTATTGTGCCCGGAAATTGACCCAAAAAATAGAAAATATCACTCTATACTCACAGTGAAATTCCACTAATTCGAATTAAGAGAAGAGTTTTTTGTCAGCTTCATGGTGAAGTATTTTAAACTTAATTTTTATTTTTTTTCAATGGTTACTTGTTTTAACCATTTTTCGATTCTGTCAAACATGAAAATATATTATTTTTCGAATAAATTATACCGCTCATGAAGATTAACAGTAATATTTTTATTAAAGATAGTTTGAAATTGTTGAAACAAACGCGTTGTGTGCTTTTTGCCTACACGGACTAATTGTTTACGTTTACTTTCATTTAAAAAGAGTCCTTCTGGCTGGTTTTAGTTTAAGAAATATTCCAAAATAATGGATATTGGATGGATATGGGATAATAATGGATATTCAAAAATAACGTAAAAAATGAAAATCGGAAATCGTGTAATGAGAAATGTATGGTTCAGAGAGCTCGGGAGTACGTCTGCTTATACGAATTATTGCAAAATACACATTATTGTATCTCTACATCTTCAGACAGCTCCCTTTTACGATATGGAATAACTTTACCGCTATAGGTTTTTCTAAATTAAATAATTCTGTAATACTTTTCTCATGCAAATTCCAAAAACAGTGTCAGATCTCAAAACTGATTTGTAAATATTTTTTACATTGTTCATAATTTATATGATTTGCTTAACTATGATACGCATATTTCGTTAAAATAACATAATGTTTTAATATTTCGCTCTGAGTAATTGCAATTTATATTTCCAAAAAACTTTGATTTTCAGTTAGTAAAAATGTCGATTTTTTTCTGTGAAAAGTAATAATTAGATTAATTCTTGTAATTAGAATAGCGCTTATCATTTAATTTTTAATTTTGGTACAATCATTTATTTTGCTTTTTTGTTATTGTTTTTCACTTGGGACTCTTGCGAGCCAATGATGATACAAATCTAGGCACGGCTCGAGGCTCAATCCCCACCTAAAATCCGTGCATGCATCCCCTCTCTCCAGCCATGCGCTCGTTTTTTCCGTTTTCATTTGGAGAATCAGTATGTTGCATTTTTACTCTGAAGAAATTATGTTCCGTTTTTACTCTGAAGATTTGTATGTTCCCTTTTTCTTCCGAAAAATTTATATTCCATTTTTACTGCCAAACTTTATATGTCCCGTTTTTACTTTCAATCCCTAAATTTTGGGTGGTTTATAGTAAGTTACCATATTTACGTGTGAAATTACAATAAATGACCAAAAATTTCCATACATTTCCGGACATTTATAGACATGTTTAAATTAAATTTTGGATAATTTATGGCAAGTTACCTTTATTCACCTGTAATATTACCATAAATTACTAAATAATTGATAAATTTCCTTAAATTTATAAAAACGTTCAATGTTTAATTTTAGGTCAATTATGTTAAATTACTATATTTGCTTGTAAAATTATAATAAATGACCGGAAATTTATAGACATTTTAATTTAAATTTTGGACAACTTATGGTAAGTTACCATACATTTTCTTTAAAATTACTGTAAATCATGCTTTCTTGGTACGAAATATAATATGGGCATTTCAGAGAAATGTCCGGAATCATCCATTTGTTATAAAGAGGTCGTATGCACCAAGGGCGAAAGGGACTTTTTCGACAAGTCCATGTGTTCAGAACTTTTTTTAGGCGATCGTCCAATTGAAAAAAGGTAATTTGACGATGGTAAAATTCATAAAAAGTATGATTTCTCAACGAGAAGTGAGATGAAAATTGTAAAGCCTGGGAACCAGAAATAAAATGTTTTTAAAACATTCTTTGATAAGGTTTTTACTGAAAATCGAGAAAAAATCTGCTTTTTCAAGAATAATCTAATGCAAAATCAGCATGAAAAAGATTCACAATTAAAAAACAGATTTCCAAACTGCCTCACTTTTCGGTTTATTAGAGTGAAAAAATAAGAAATGAAAAAAGACGGAGAAAAACATCACGTGCGTCCTAAACTGCGACCCAAGATGGATTTATGTGTAAAAATCTTCGGTAAACGTTAATAACTTTCATTTTTGTATACACATATTGACGAGGAGAGAAATCTAGTTTGAAAACCTAGGGATCATTGTTAGAAATAGGTGACTTAGTCTAAGAAAAGTAAAGGAATTTATTTTAACGTTGGGCCATTTCACGAAGGTGAATGTGCAAATATTATGAATATGAATTAAATGGTTTAGACTAAATGCTTTTCGCTGCAGTAACGAAAGGTTCGACTGTTAGGTACTCAGTTAAGAATGCGTGTAGAGTCGTAGGTAGAGTACAGCATCGAAAGGAAGATCGAGTTAGAAGGAAAGTCAGAAAAATAAACGGACGATCTTATATTATATGTTTAAAAATAAAATCGTCAGTAGACGTTTCATTACAGCAGGTCGAAACAGATGATGAATCAGTCAATTTATTTTTGAAATTAGGCAATAGCGCGTACGGTCACGTACAAATGTAATCGAACGCTTAAACGCAATGAAAACTACCTAAACAATCTGAAATTTTCAGAATTTTTTTAACCGATTTTTATCAAATTTATAGGTGTCATGTAAAATGTAGTACACTTTTTTCTATAAAAATGAAGGGAAAAAAAGTCAAAATGTTATGCACTTTTAAACCGAAGCGTGCACGTTTACTCTCCCTATTAAATATTTTGGATTTATATTCAGGTGCAGCGGAGTAAATTTTGCTCCTTTTTTAAGTCTCATTTAAGGGTTCGAAAGAATGGAACCCTCTCATGCCATTAATTGTCTGAGCTTGCAAAAACTGACGTTCCAAAAACTGCACGTTCTCTTCATAATCTTTTGCAGTGCAATAAATAGATTTTATTTTGGGCAGTGCATCTTTGGCCCATTCATAAAGCGATTGAGGAGTCGTGATTTGATTGTCGAGTGGTCGTTGAAGACTCGCTTTTGCAGCACCACGTTTCAAGGTGCCACTTAATCCGTCGCATGGACTTTTTCCATGGGACATGGCGAAAAAATTCCATCTAGCTTTCACTACTTATTTTTATATTGCGATGCAGCTCCGCCGATAAAATAAATTAGTTGTGTTACTGCGTGTCGTTTCTTTAATTCTTCAATCAATTCCTTGATATACAAATTGACGGCAGTTGCATCGTGATTGAGGCATTCAGAAATGATCATATAACTTTCGTGTTTTAATTCCTTTTTTTAGAAAGTAAACATCGAATGGGTAAATCGTTACTTGTTTATTACTCCAGTAATGATCTTGAACACAGTATTGAATTACGGGAGAAAAGTTTTCGCTAAAATCACAGAGTATCACAAAAACTCCTGGTTCTAGAGATTCTTTAATATCTTTTAAAAACTTGCTTTGCACCTTTGCTAGAAAATCGTGCTTCAAAAGTTCAGGTAATTTCGCTAAATTTTTGAACATAGACATCAGCTGAATCTACGATAGTTTTTAACATTGACTGATCAGTCACTGTCCAAAGTTTGTATGTAATTTGGTCAATAAATTTCTCATCAAACAATTTTTTCAAACACTCTGCAATTTTTTCAACTCCAGGACATTCTTTGCATATAAGCAAATAGCAATTGTGGCAATGCTGCATATCATTGTTTTTAAAATATCTTTGTATGATCCAAGAAAATGATTCGCAGTCTCGGCTTCTGCAAGCTGATTCAGTCGTGCTCCAGATATCATCAATTTCGGATTCTGATGGATTTTATAAACGCAGACTAAATGCGTGCCACTACTGCCAGCAAAAATGCACTCTGTGGGTCTTAATTCTGCAAATTTGGCAAACCTGATATCGCAGGAAGGATCAACGAAAGTTTTCCAACCTTTTTTACTGATATGCAGTCTCTTTGGCGAGGCATGTATTGGCTGAATTCATTGTCATAACGAAAACAATGGACAAGTGTTTCCGTCTCTTGTGAAAGTCGTTTTCCTAATCTGGGATTAGGCGACGAACCAATTCCAT
>JAAAKG020146215.1:0-10714 GCA_010014905.2 Druon quercuslanigerum
TAACGTTAAGCTAGCGCAAACACTATTTTTTACAAAAAAGAATGGAGCCCTAAATTTCGGACTGCGGGCCCAAATTACCCCTAAATGAGCCCTAAATTATGAAAAAGGTTTCATCTCGATACCTCAATACTGTTGTGCCAGCTTAACATACCTGAATTTTTATTATAACAAAAGATTAATTTTCAAATAAAAATAATCAGATAGTTTTTTTTGCTAAAATAATAAGAAGAACTTTGTGAAAGAAATTTAAATTTTCAAGAAAAAAGTTAATTTTCAATCAAGAAATATAAATTTTAGATTCAAAAGTAGGAATTTTTAATCAAAAAGTTGAATTTTAGGCCGAATTTTCAATTAAAAAAATATTTTATTCAAAATACAAATTTTCCAAAGAAAAATTAATTAATTTTTTTAAAATTAATTTTCTACAAAAAAAAATAATTTTTAACAAATTACATTAATCTTCAAGTAAATAGTTGGATTATCAACTCATAAAGAACACATTTTAATTTTTCAACCAAAAATGGTGCATACTTAAAACTTTCAGATGAAAAAAAATTAATTTTCAATTAAAAAAAAAAAGTTTTAACAAAACATTTAAATTTTCAGCTGAAGAGGTCAATATTAAAACAGCCTATTTTTTAAAAGTAGTTCAAAATTCAATAAAATATTAGAGTTATCAAAAGAAAGAATTATTTTTAAGAAAAAAGTTAACTTTTTAACCAAAGAGAGTTACATTTTCAAACAAAGAGATGACTTTTTAATTAAAATGATGAATTTACAACCACCGAAGAGTTGCATATTCAATAATTAAAAAATTAATTTTCAATCAAAGATTTGCATTCTTTCAAGAAAAATAGACTAATTTTAATGAAATCAATACATTTTCAAACAAAATAGTTAATTTTTAAACCAAATAGTTCAATTTTCAAAGTGCAAAGATGAATTTCGAACAAAATGGTCGGATTTTCATTACAAAAAAAGATTAATTTTTTTAAAAAATAGTCAAATAGTTTCTTTCTTTCTAAGAGAATAAGAAGAACTTTGTGGAAGAAATTTAAATTTTGAAGCATATATCCAAAAGTAGGAATTTTCAATAAAAAAATTATTGTTTAAATAGAAGACTAATTTTCCAAAGAAAAAATAATTTTCAACCAAATGCATGAATCTTCAACCAAATAGTTGGATTTTCAACTTGTAAAGAACACATTTTCATTTTTCAACCAAAAATGGTGTATAGTTAAATTTTCAGATGAAAAAAATTCATTTTCAATTAAAAAAAAGAAAAAAATTTCAACAAAACATTTAAATTTTTAACTAAAGAGGTGAATATTAAAACAGCCTATTTTTTAAAAGTAGTTCAAATTTCAATAAAATATTAAAGTTATCAAAAGAAAGATTTATTTTTAAGAAAAAAGTTAACTTATCAACCAAAGAGAGTTACATTTTTAAACAAAGAGATGACTTTTCAATTAAAATGATGAATTTTCAACCACCGAATAGTTGCATATTCAATAATTAAAAAATTAATTTTCAACGTGCAAAGATGAATTTCGAACAAAATGGTCGGATTTTCATTAAAACAAGATTAATTTTTTTTTTAAATAGTCAAATAGTTTTGTTTTGCTAAGAGAATAAGAAGAACTTTGTGGAAGAAATTTAAATTTTCAAGAATATATCCAAAATTAGGAATTTTCAATCTAATAGTTGAATTTTCGGCTAAAAAAACTACTCACGAAATAGTTTAATTTTCAATAAAATAGTTTCATTTTTAATCAAACAGCTGAATTTTCAATCAAAAAAATTATTGTTTAAATAGAATATTAATTTTCCAAAAAAAGAAATTTTTAACAAAATACGTGAATCTTCAACTCAAAATTTTATTTTTGAGCGAAGAAAATTAATTTTCTACGCAAAAAAAAATAATTTTCAACAAATTACATGAATCGTTAACTAAATAGTTCGATTTTCAACTTATAAAAAACACATTTTCATTTTTTAACCGAAAATGGTGTATAAATAAATATTTAGATGAAAAAAATTAATTTTAAATTAAAAAAAAAGAAAAAATTTCAACAAAGCATTTAAATTTTCAACTAAAGAGGTGAATATTAAAACAGCCTATTTTTAACAAAGTAGTTCAAAATTCAATAAAATATTAGAGTTATCAAAAGAAAGAATTATTTTTAAGAAAAAAGTTAACTTTTCAACCAAAGAGAGTTACATTTTTAAACAAAGAAATGACTTTTTAATTAAAATGATGAATTTTCAACCACTGAATAGTTGCATATTCAATAATTAAAAAATGAATAAAAATAAAATATATATTTGAAAAAAATAGTTGATTTTTAAACCAAATAGTTCAATTTTCAACGTGCAAAGATGAATTTCGAACAAAAGGTCGAATTTTCATTTAAAAAAAATTAATTTTTGAGTAAAAATAGTTAAATAGTTTTTTTGCTAAAAGAATTAAAAGAACTTTGTGGAAGAAATTGAAATTTTCAAGAATATATCCAAAAGTAGGAATTTTCAATCAGATAGTTGAATTTTCGACAAAAAAAAAAATTACTCACGAAATATTTTGATTTTCAACAAAATAGTTGCACTTTCAATCAAACAGCTGAATTTTCAAATAAAAAAATGATTGGTCAAGTACAAGATTAATTTTCAAAAGAAAAAATACTTTTTAACCAAATACGTGAATCTAAACCCAAAATATGATTTTTCAGCAAAGAAGATTAATTTTCTATGTAAAAAAAAATAATTTTCAACAAAACAAACGAATCTTCAACCAAAACTGGTGTATAGTTAAATTTTCAGATAATAATAAAAAAATTTCATTTAAAAGAAAAAATAAGAAATTTTAACATGAACATTAAATTTTCAAACTAAAGAGGTGAATATTAAAACAGCCCATTTTTAACAAAGTAGTTCAAAATTTCAATGAAATAGTTGAATTATCAACATAAAGATTTATTTTCAAGGAAAAATTTAACTTTTCAATCAAAGAGAGTTACATTTTTAACCAAAGAGATGACTTTTTAATTAAAATGATGTATCTTAAAAAATTGAATTTCTTGAAAAAAGAAGGAACTAACAAAAAATTGTTGGATTTAATTATAGGGTTCTGTTAGTGAATAACAGGATCAAAAAGGAAAATTATTTAAAATGGGGAAAGAGGTGAAATAGGGATAAGAGTATGAAGCGGTATGAAGTCTAAATTTTCAATAAGAATCTTTTAAAAACAAAAAAAAAACAATTTTAAATTCATAAATTTTTTATTTATTATTCTTGACTGTTACTTGAAATACTTTTTACAGAAATTCTCCGCCGTTTGCCATTTTTTGAAAATTTCTGCCTAATTATGTAATTTGAATATTTAAATTAATTTAATAATTTAAAAAATAAAAATTAATTATTTTAAATGATAAATTATAATAAAGTTATATAAAATCTTATTATGAAACAATACAAAGGGAGTTTCGCAGCATCATAGATTAACGACTTGTGTAATGAACCGAGACTTTCGCTCTCGATTCTCTCACCGCTGCAGAAATTACTCGCGTCAGCTTCAACAAAAAAAAAAGTTTTAAAATTCTCATATAACTTTAACGAGAAAACCGGATCAGAGGATATTAACCCGTAAAGTTAAAAGTGTTTTTCATATGTCCGAAGTTTGCGCTGAGTGTGGGTGTACTATAATATAAATACAAACTCGTAATTATAACTTGTACTCATTTTGTAAACTGGGGCAATATTAAATTAGCATAACTAGCTTCATTGAAAATTTTAACGCGCCTTTTAGATTACATTTACGAGAATCCTGGAACTAGGAAAATACAGATTTAATAATTTTTTATATATAATATAAACTAGAATCATGCAAATTATCAACCAATAAGGATGACTTTTAATGAAATTGTTAAATTTTTAACAAAGTAGACAATCTTTTAACCAAATAGTTGAATTTTTAAAGAAAAAAATAATAATTTTCTATCGAAATTAACGAATTTTGAACAAAATACGAAAAATTTCAACGCAGTAGTTGAATTTTCAACTAAAAAAGATCAAATTTCCACCAAAAATGGAATCTAGATTTTCAGTTAAAAAATTAGTTTTTTTATTAAAAAAATGTGTTCAATATAATATTTATATTTATAATAAAAGAGATGAATTTTCATCCAAAAAAGATCAATTTAAAGTCAAAAGTAAAATATTAAAGAAAAATTAATTAAAAAAAAAAAAAAATATTTATCAGAAAAATGTTAACGAGAAGGGAATTTTCAAAAGAGTCTTAATTTCAAACAAATACAGTGAATTGTGAACTCAAGAGTTGAATTTTCTACCAAAAAAATCTTATGTTTATAAAATTGTTAAGTTGTCTAAAAATTGGATTATTTTTAACCAAATAATTGTATTTTTATCATCAAGCATAATTTTTTAATCGACAAGATTAATTCTATATCGAAATATGCTGCTACCAAAAAAAATTGTAAAAAAAATATCAGTTGAAAAATTAATTTAAAAAAAGCAACATTTTCAACGAAATAGTTCAATTTTCAACCAAATGATGGATTTAAATTGTTTCCTAGAAAAGATGAAAAAAAAATAACATGCGTTTTAAACCAAACAGAGAAGTTTTTGAACAAATAGTTTAGTTTTTAACCACCTCGATGAATTTTCAAGCCAAAATTTTTAATTTTCCATCAAAAAGACGAAATTTAAACAAAAAAAAATTAATTTTCAACTAAAGACAATTTCTACTCAAAACTTAAATAGATTAATCAAATTTTGGACAAAATGGTAAAATTTTCAACGAAACAATTTTCAACTAAGATAAAGAAACTTTTGACCAGAAAAGTGAAATTTAATAAAGTTAAATTAAATTTTCAACTCCTAAGAAATAAAATTTTTCAACTAAATATAGAACAGTTAAATTTTTAATCGAAAAGCTAATTCTAAACAAAACAAAAAACGATTTTTTAACAATGTAGTTAAATTGTCCACCAATGAATTGATTCGCTACCATAATAATTGAATTCCAAGGAAGAACAATTTTCTACCGAAGAAGACGAATTTCTAACCAAATTCATGAATTTTTAACTAAAATAGATCAATTTTGAACTTAAGGATGTACACTACGTACAATCAATCTCAAAAGTCGCCAATCTTTAAAATGATTTATAAAATATAAAAAAATATATTTGTTATTGATTTCCGGAAATCATGACGCAAGCTTCCTACTGTACTTTAGAAAAAATAATTCAGGTTAAAATTGTTTATTTAACAGTAGTTATTTTTAAGTTTTTGTTTTTACTTTCTCTTTAGGGAAAGGTTACAATTCTTATTTATTCCCAATGATCAAGGCCTCATTTTATTCTTTGAACGATTCTCTACAATTCTATTTGGGTGGTTTTAATTGAAATTTAAACTTTGATTGTTTATAACAATAATAACTGTATGATTTCTCAATTTTTTTAAAACAAAATTAACACAAATAGAAATTTAGAGAATCTTTCGAACAATAAAATAGGCCTTGATAATTAGGACTAAATATCAATAGTAACTTTTCCCAAAAGAGAAAGAAATAAACAATTTCAGCCTGAATTATTTCCTTCTGAAGTGTGTTTAGAAGCCTTCATCAAGATTTACAGAAATTATTAGTAGATCTTTATTTGTCGATTTTATCATTCAGTTTAAAGATAAGCAACTTTTGAGATTGATTGTACGTAATTTATTTATTTATTATTTATTTTTTATTTATTTTTATTTTTTTATTCATTTATTCATTCATTTTTTTTATTTTATTTTTTTATTTTTTTATTATTTTTATTTTAATTTATTTATTATTATTTACATCCTTAAAATATAACAGTTACACTTTGAGTCAAGAAAATTATTTTTCAAGCAAAAAAAAATATTTTTTTTAATAAAACGATTTAAAACAGTTTAGATTACCTATGTAAATGACTCTGAATTATCTGGATTAATCTGGATTACAAGATAATTAACTGGATTAAAGGTGGGTTACTTTGGATATTTCCGTTTTGCAAGTTTATTACGATAACAAGTGTATTAATTCGAATTAAAGTGAATTACTTCGGATTATAAGTGGATTATTTCGAATTACTGGGATTACTACGAATTACATAAATTACGTAAATTACCATGTATTACAAGTGGATTATACTGAATTATTCCGGATTAGAACTATATTTATCCAAATTAAAACTAGTTATGTCGATTACTCCACATTGGAACTGGCCTACTTAAATTTAAAATTGGATTTTTCTGGATTACAATCTAATTATTGTGGATTACAATCAGATTATTGTGGATTACAACCTGATTATTGTGGATTACAAATGAATTACTTGGATTACGAATGAATTACTTGGATTACAAATATATTACTTGGATTAAACTGTATTAAACTGGATTAACTAGATCACTAGTGTGGATAACCGTGTGATTTAACGGATTACCAAAGTCTTTTTTTCCTTGGATTTTATTAAAAAATCAGAATTTCAGTGAAACTTCATTAAATTTTGGTCCATTTTCACTGATTTTCTAGCAGAGACATGGCTAGAATCTTCTACATAAATCTAATCTAGTATTTTTACTACAAATCAGTTCAATTTTACTAGAATTTATTCAAATAGATTCTAACGACTTCTTAATTTAGGACTTTTTTAATTTAAATTAATTTAAACTTAAAATCAATTAAAATTTTAGTCAAACATTCTAACCCGCAGTAGAAAAACTGCTCAAATCTTCGGGGAAAATAAATTAACAAATTTTTCAGTCAAAGGTGTCTACATTCTACTGACGAATTATTTTCATGACATTTAACCGATAGTTAGCGACTTTTCACTCAAAATTTGAACAATTATAACTGAATGAATCAGTGATTCATTTCTTTTTTTTTAGTCATTTTGAAATAATTCAAATTTAGGTTGTTCAATTCTTAGTCATATTTTCTATTGAGAAATCAATGAGTAACGACTGGAATTTTAGTGACTTCACTGATTCCCAATGGATACTCAAATGTTGAAAAGGTTCACTGATTCTCAGTGAAATTCTACTAATTAAATTTTATGAGAAACTATTATAATGTATTGTGTAAATGAATGGCATGATTTTACAATAGACGAATTAAATTAATATATAGATAAAATAGAACCTAATAATTTCGACATCTTCCAGACAGTCTGGAAGATATCGGCTTTTTTTATTGTATCTATTTTATTTATAAATTAAAATTTTCCCAGACGTAAAAAAAGGAAACGTATTTTTTTTAATAATAAAACTTAGATTATAGAAACGCTTAAAAGAAACAAACCGGATTTGCAGTCATTTACAATAAGAGAAAACAAAGTTTTTACTCTGGACATTAATGACATGGTAGAAGAAACGTCTCGCTTATCCTGTCACTTTTCTTTTTATTTATTTTAGATTACATCAGGAAATAGTTCTGATTTTTTAAAATTGAAATATTGCTTCTTCATAGCGAGAGATTTATGATGGCCTAAATTTTCAAATCTACAAAATTAAAAAAAATGTCCGTCAATGTGTGTGTAACTTTTTTCTGTTCACCATATTTAGAAAAGTGAGAGATATGATCATGTCAGTTGGAGGCCAATTAGATGTGTTTTTTTTACTTTGGAGATTTCAAAAAAAAATCTTACCTTGTCTATATGATAAAAAACTTTTTTGAGATTCAAACTATACACCAATACGAAATATAGTATATTTGTTCGCGTCACCGGGACGCATCGATCGACCTCTTGTGGAAACTTTTATGACCTACCAGAATTGGTTTACAAAGCTTCACAAAAATATTTTCCTCTCTTTACATGAGGTAAATTTTTTTTTTTTAATTCAAAATACATCAATATTTTATGGAGGCCAGTGGCCATCCTACATCACCTAGAAATATATTTTAAAATTTTTTTAACAAAATTATTCATAGTCTAGAAAAGAGTTTTCTGTATTTACTATATAGAATTTAAGTTAGAAGCCAAATTCAGTCCACGAAGAAATGTAAAAAAGTTGTGAATATTTTTCATTCGGTTCGAAAGAATTTGTATAAGTTCCCAAACTGAAAAATAGCGTCCTGGTATTACAGGAAATCCTAAACAGGCTGGGAAAAAATATCTGCGCCGCGACATGCGCAGTCGAACATCAATCGGCAATGCGAACTGAAGATGGCTGAATATTTATATCAAAAAAAATGTTGCCAATCTTTCCAACAACCCAAATTCATAATTTTTATTTAAAAAATTACTCAGTACGATTTTCCATGAGTTAATTATACTTATTTTTAAGGATGATTCAAACTTTTTTTCTCCTTCTAATAATAATGTAAATACACTCAGAAAAAAGATTCTTTGATTAGGAAAAACTTTCTTTGAATTGAAGAAAAATATTCATCGGCAAATCCTATAAAAAATGACTTACAGTACAAGCCGAATAAAGTCATAAGATGTTTATTATTAAGTGAATTTTTAAGAGTAAAAAAATAAAAAAATAAATGTAATATATTCTTATTTTCTAACCAACAAAATCGATTTTTTGGGCTCGAATTTAAGAAAATAGAAAACGAATTTTCAACAAAAGAGTTAAATTTTCAAACAAACAGGTCAATTTAAAAAATTATTTTAACTTATAATCAAATGGTTATAACCTTTCAACAACAAAAAAATTCTACGAAAAAAGATTAATGTTCTGCAAAAAAGACGAATTTTCAAGAAAATACATTAATTTTCAACAAAATTGTTGAATTTTGAAGCCAATAAGATAATTCATCGACAGAAAAGTTAAATTTTTAACCCAAATATATGATTTTCCAGCAACATAGTTAATTTTCAACCAAAAATATGAATTTCGCAAATGTGGAATCTTCAACTCAAAAACATGTTTTTTTTACAAAAAAAGGTTTTTTTCTGCAAAATAGTTTATTGTTTTAAAAAATATTTCACTTTTTAAGTTTTAAATATAAACAGTAGGAGAAAGACAAAAATGAATGCCGTATCTTCTTTCATAACTAACAAAATGGATTTTTGGGGCTGCAATCATAATTCATTTTTATATGTATGTTTCAATTTATTTTAAAGAAAAATATTTATCTTATGATATTATTAAACATCCAGCACTTATAAAATTTACAAAAAGTAAATGTGTACTGAACTTTTGACGCGAATATACAGTATTACATTTAAAGTAAATTTACAATAAATTAAATATTCTTAACATTGAAAAAAATAAAATGAGATAGTTATAATATAAAATTTAAATGAAACATGTCAAAAAAATATTCGAAGTTGAAGTAACAAAATGAAATATAACTTGGGGCACCACCAATTTTTGGCCCGGTACTGGTCGTTTCTCACAAGCGGTGAGAATTTTGCTGGGTAGTATAAAGAACATTTTTTAAAGTTTAGAATATGAAACTAGTGTATGTTTAAAATTTGTTTATTCTAACAGAATACATAGATTGAAATTTTCATGGGCTTTCTGATCTACGAGAAAGCAAATTTATTTATGCATATAAGGAAGCAAATATAGCTGTGAGGAAGAAAAATGCTCATAAAATGAGCACAAATAAATAGACCCACAGACAATACAATTATAGTACTTCGCAGATTTAATTTTTTTTAATTAAAAAAGTTAATAAAAAATCAAAAAATAAAAAACAATATAAAATTTAAAATTAAAAAAAGTATAATTAAAATCGTAGGCATGGTATTAAAAAATTAGTTATGCAAAATAAATGGCAATTTCAAGTAATTATTATATTGTGGGTGTAAATTCTAGATACGCTACTGTTACTGGCATAATTAATGTTGCTATCTTATCTGAATTTCCCGTTACAGAATAAATTCCGCAGTTGCTTTTATAGTAATTTTATAAAAAAATTTAATTCTTTAAATAATTGTACAAAACGTCGAAAAAATGTTTAAACTTTAGGGAAACCCCTATCCTTAAAATTCCACAACAATTTGTTACCTAAGATTTTTTTGGAATAATAGGGGAAACATGATTTTTCAAACCAACAACTAAATTAAAAAAAAATTATTTACCAAGTAGTCGCATATACAACCAAATACTTTAAATTTTAAGAAAAATAGACGAATTATAAAATGAAATGTTTAAATTTTCAACCTGAAATCAGATTTTTTAGAAAAATAGTTGAATTTTTACCCAATAAATTTTTTTTAAATAAAAAAGACAACTTTTAAATAAAATAGTTAATAATTCAAATGAAAAAGGTAATCTTTTAAAAAAAAGAATTTTTAACTAAACTGACGAAACTTTAAACATAAAAACTAATTTTCAACAATGGAGGTCAACTTCGAACCGAGTAGTTAAAATTTAAAAAAAAAAGATGAATTCTCAACAAAACGTATAATAGTTTATACTTTTAACAATAAAAATATATTTTAATTAAAATAGAAAACATTTGAAATGAAATCAAAACGGTGTATTCTCAACAAAAAATGTAATAGTTGATAAGCTGAGAGCACCCACTTTTGCCCCCTTCCAACTTTTGGCATCCCTTCTATAATTTTTAGATAATACATTTTTTTATCATGTTTTGCCTCAATTAATTAATTTACGCTATCATTCTTACAAATAATAATTATATTCCATCTAGTTCTCGATATTACTATGTAGTACGGCTTCCTGCCGCGAGATGTCACAACCTTTCAGCTAA
>JAAAKG020146216.1:0-10713 GCA_010014905.2 Druon quercuslanigerum
AATAATAGTAATGATAATACAAACTGTCATTACAGCATTTATTTAAAAAAAAATAATTATTCCTATAATTGAAAAATGAAATTAATTAAAATCGTTAAAATTCTTTATTTACAAAAATGAAAACTTTCGATTTTATCGTAAGAATGAATAAGGAAATTAGTCAGAAATATGGAATGCATATGATTGTAGAATTTCATTTTGCAATGCATTCAATTTTTTTTTAACAATATCTCCTATTATACAAAAAAAATGTATAAATATTGTTTCGTGTAATTCTAAGAAACGATTAGAAGCATGAAAAGTGGTACAAATAACCTATTTCTGGTTGAACCAAGAAAAAACTATTCACTTTTATTAGTTTTTTTCGACTCTTTTATTAGGCCCTTATAATTGGCATATTTACCAAGTTTCAGCCAAATGCACCGAAAGCCATTTTCCTTTACATTCAGTGCCGGGTTTACTGTCAATTTTAGGGCATATGTCAAGTTTGGGATCTGTGCGTATTTTAGGCTGAACCTATGCCAAATTTGGACACTGCGTCAAATATTGGGACCTACATAGATTTGGGGCTTATGTCTATTGTGGGCCCTGTTGAAATTTCGGTTCGGTGTAAGATTTGGGGTGTATATTAAATGTTGGCCCCTATGCCAATTTTGGATTGTGTGTCTATTTTGGGCCATATCCCAATTCTGGGCCATATGTGAAATTTGGGTTTGATGTAAAATTCGGGCCCTACGTTAAATTTGTGTACATTGTCAATTTCGGGTTCTATCTCATTTTTTGCTTCTATGTCAGTTTTAATCCTTATGTCCACATTGATACCCAATCGAGACTACTAGGTTTTCTTCCAGGGGCTATACGAAACCTTATAAACTGAAAAAAGAATGCTTGTTAAAAATTATTATTGTTTAAATATGTCTCAATCCAAACATTTTGTAGTATTTTTATTTTAATTGAAAGGGATGCTTTTTTTCCATGCCATGCGTACTACTTCGATTATTATTGTTAAAAACAGAAGGATCCGTTTTTATTTTATAAATATTTCGCCGTTGTCCCAGACTTTTTTTAAAACTAATTTTTTCAAGAACAAGCAATTCTATGGCTAGTTTGTGATTTGGAAGTCATAATAGTCTCAACTAAAAAAAGTGTGCTGATTTCTATTGTAAAAGTTTTTAGAATCGTATGTAATTTTAAATATAAATTGTTACTTTTTAAAACACTTTAAATGAAAAAAACTATCTATAGGTTTTATGAATTTGAAATGATGGAGAGAAAATATATTTTTAAAAAGTAGCGGCAAGCTTTTTGGCCCAACTGTCCATATTTTTAAATTGCCGATGGAGTTAAAATACACATCAGGCATAAGGGGAGCGGCTACGTACCGCATGAGTATTCGTCCATGATTCTCGTTACAGCCATTTTTTCACCCTTTTTGACTACTGCACTTGATGCTATCGAACGTCTGTATGCATTCGGGAAAAGTCTTCCACAATTTTCCTTTCTCTTCGAAAAAAATTCATAGAAAAACATAGTAGGGCTAGGTTTTCTATATTTATGTCTCCAAAAATACTGTAAGTGTGAGTAATGAAGTAAAAGAATAAAAACGAAATATTGCACTTTTTTCTCTGCAATTTCCTCCGTTTTCATAAAATACCTGCCAGCGGTACGACCTAATAACTATAATCATTCAGGCTGCACATTTTTATTAGAAAAATAGAACAATCAATAGTTCACCTCAATTTGAATCACGCATTTTGTAGGTACCTGCAGTAGCAAAAGTTCACACACGACGGGCGATCAGCTCAGATGTAATAAAAAAGCTGAATTAATTTTTGTGAAATGTAAAACAGTGCACACTGACTCACGTTTCAAAATGAATATTAATATCCTCCAAACCTGGTTCCTTTACTCAACTCTGTTCTTTGACTTTTACCGACAATGTGACACCAAGTACGCCAAATATCTGAAAAGATTTGTGAAATACGCTAAAGAGGATTTAAGGAAGTACCAGATAGTCTCCATATTAAATACAGGGGTGACCAACTCAGATTTCGATAGTATTGTTCATCCTATTTTCTCTAAACTACCAGGTATTATAATTGATGTCAGTCAACCTAATTTTAAAGAAAATTTAATTGAATTGCCTGTTTTTGACGAACCGAGAGCAACGACACTTTTTATCTACATCGAGAATTTAAAAGAAAATACACTGTCATCACATGTGGAATTCTTGCATTTTTTGAACCAATTAACGCCAAACCGGATTCGACCAAAATGCTTGAGCATTTCACTGTGTGAAAAAAACTATTGCGCCTTTGAAAAAAGACTTAAACAAATGTGGTCTGAACGCTATCTGGATGTAACGGTTTTGCAACTCATCCAGGAAACTAATGGAAAAGGTCATTTCCAGAATAGGCAAAAACTGAAAGCAGTGGTTCATAAATTCAACCCTTTCACTGGTGTATATGAAAAGCTCAAATACACCCGTCAATTACAATGGTTTCCAGATAAACTGCAGAATATGTATGGCTATAATTTGACAGGAGGATTCATCAATCTTCCTCCTTACAGCAAAGGGAAATATGATCAAAAAGGACTTTTAGTTAGTTACAGTGGTGCGGATCTTCTGACGTTCAAGGCTTTAGCCAAAGTGCTGAATTTTTCTGCAACTGTAGTATCATCAGTGAATGCGACAATAGGTATTATTAACAAGGAAAACAAATCTGCAAGTGGTATGTTTGGCAAGTGCGCGATCAATGAAGTCAGTATCTTCATCACTACACTTTTACCACTTATATCATCGACGGAAAGACTTCTAGAATGTACAAGAATGTTAGATTGGGAGTCTCTTTACGCTGTTGTTCCTATTTTCTCAAGTAAGGAAGAAGTAGTACCTAAAAGTACATCGTATTCCACTCTATTGGTTCTTTTGATAGTTTCAATAGTGATTTACGTGTCAGCACATCTTCTGGAATTCGATGCTAACCAGTGGAACATTTTCAACATCTTGCAAGTATTATTAGGAATGCCTACAACCCGAGAACCGACATCTTCTGCCTCAAGAATTTTGTACGTCTCAGTGATCGTTGTGTCTTTCGCTTACGCGTCTAGTTTCTTCGGAGGGCTTACATATACAAATTTAAAGATCACTACCCAAATAGAATTGAACACTTTCCAAGATCTGGACAATTCTGGTTTAATACCCATAGTACATCCAAATATGTTTGAGGTGATTTTTGATCAGGCTGAATATTCTTTAGCGAATCTGCGAATGAAGAGCTTGAAAGATGAGAACGCCCAATTGAAATGCAGAAAGTTGGTAAATAAATATAAGAACGTCTCATGCGTTGCACTTGGATCTAGGGCAGTAGCAATGGCAGAATTTTTTAGAGATGTATCTGGTTACTCTCATTTAAGGGTTGTGAAGCAACCATTCTTGCGTTCCCACACAGTTATGTTTTTAGAAAAAGGATCGCCTTATGTGGAGCGTATAAACCAAGTTATAACAAGAATCATTGAATCAGGATTGCGACAGAAGTGGACTGGACATTATTCCCGCGATCTTCTTCATACTGGTGGAACCTTGGAGAATCATCAGGACCTAGAACCTAAGCCCATTGGAAGTGTCAAGAATCTTCGACAACGTCTTGTCTTTATCGCGATTCACGGATATCTTTTATCGATCGTTGTATTCATAGGAGAAATTTTGTTTATAAGGCTGAAACTGCTTGCAGCAACCTACCTGACAATAAGATTAGTAAACATTCACTAGAGACCAATATTTCATCTAGGGTATGGGTATTAGGTCAATGATTAAATGGTGGCCATAGTTGATATTATGCAACGATGGCGGAGATCTGGCATCTTTGTTGGTTCCTATTCGTAACAAGAAATGTAGACAAAACAGATTTGGAGAAAGATTCCGAAAGAAAGAAATTTTCTCTTTTTACGTCTGGGAAAACTTAGTTTCAAAAGACAAGGAAAGACCTCATAAAAACGACCTCTTCCAGGCTAATAATTAATTCATGAACTTAAAGATAAGGTTTCAAAAACCAGCTGATTTCCCTCATCAAATTTGTACAGAAATATTTTTTAATTATAATAAAATATGGCATTGAAATCTAAATTATTTTATAATTGCATCAGTTAGTATTGGTGTGTAAGTTCCATAAACTTAAAAATCCTGTTAAATCTTGTAAAATTATAACTATTGATTATTCTGCGAAATCTATCAAAATTTTGTAAATAAAAGAAACCTGTGAAGACGAATCAGCATGCCCCGTCTCTATCTTGGAATTTAGCTCATATACACACACCACCACTTAAATGTACAATAAGTAAATATAACAGATAGAATGCAGTGAAGAATAACGTAAGTCAAATCGCAGTTAATTTTGGTAAATTTACAAGGACCATTTTTTGAGTAAAGGAATTGGTACATTTCTGGAATCAATTTTAGTTAAAAATTATTTTTTGACATGAGCTTTGAAATTTACTCTTATAGTTACGTTAAAATTTCAACAAGCTTATGGTAATATCTACTAAAATAATCTAAGTCTAATGTGACGTCTGAGATTAATAATATTAAATTCATGCCACTTACACAGTTATTATGAATGTGATCCTCTTTTTTTGATCAATCCACGTCGGAATAATCATAATAATTGATTATTCCGGTTAGGCTGATACAGGGAGTTGAGGAAAAACTGAGAGTAAGAAGGGATATAAATTAATAAATCCTGAGATTCTAATTAACTATTTATTAAAATAAGACATTTTCCTTGTGACAAATTGGAGTGTTGCGGTAACGTAAGCCTCCTTAAAAATGGGGTTCCCGACAAATGGCAGCCTTAGTTAAACAAAAAGGGAGAAAGAAGGGTAGAATAACTTAGATATATTCTTATCTTACTAACCTAGGTTCCTTGTTCGTTAATCGGAGTAGGAAGTCTTGCCAGCGATTCCTCGGGATAGATAACCTTCCGGTTGTTCGTTAAGGTTTCCTAGGTTCCTGTTCGTTAGTCGGAGTAGGAAGTCTTGCCAGCGATTCCTCGGGATGGATAACCTTCCGGTTGTTCGTTAAAGTTTCCTAGGTTCCTTGTTCGTTAGTCGGAGTAGGAAGTCTTGCCAGCGATTCCTCGGGATGGATAACCTTCCGGTTGTTCGTTAAGGTTTCCTAAGTTCCTTGTTCGTTAGTCGGAGTAGGAAGTCTTGCCAGCGATTCCTCGGGATGGATAACCTTCCGGTTGTTCGTTAAGGTTTCCTAGGTTCCTTCTTGTACCGCAGAAAGGTTTTAGAATAATTTTTCGGGTGTTACGGGATTCACTTAAAACAAGGAACCACTGCTGCAAAAATTAACCACACTTACATAATCCAATTTGACACAATTAACTTCACGAAGCTACACAAGCAATTAAGAGTACAAATATAAGATTTTTGCACTGAGTTCACAGCAAACAGACTTATACGACGGAGATTTTACTGATTCCACTGACTATCTCGAAGACGGGTGAACAGATTGAACACGACTGAACTGTCGCGGAGACGGCTTAACTGAATTAACACGACTAAACTGAACAGGTTTTGACCATTTTTCGGGGTTTATATAGTGGAAAGCCACCCTTAATTGGTGGCTATTAAAGTCATAAATGCGCTGCCCATTATCGTGCCTAAACCAATTCATGCGCTTCACATTAGCGTTTATTTGGGTGAGGCACGATTTACATTAGGGGTAACTATTGATTAAATTGTAGGTTGCAAAAGTGACGGGACGTCACACTAATATCAAATTCATCTTATTTTCTCCTTCTTTTTTAATGAAAACCATTTCAGCGAAGCATGTTCAGAAAAGAATTTTTGACTTACAATAGAAAAATTAAAACACTAACATCAATATTAATAAGAATTCAATTATCGAAGGAAAGAAATCTATCCTTTCTATATCTATGACCACTATGGCACATGATAATTTTGTATATGTCTTCCCCTGCGGTGATTGCTAGAGAAATTGGTCAGCGAACTGTGTCGGATATTTGTTCTGAAATAAACGTGTTTCTTGAATAAACAGCATGCAAATTCTAAATTAATATAAAAATCTGTGCATCCCCACCTTATGACTACATTGCGTCTTCCCTCGCTCACTTAGCTCATTTGAACACCTTGATCCGTGACAGTATAACGAGATGAAAATCAAGTAAGACACACTAATCGGAAAGAAATTTAACCTAATGGTATAATAAAAATAGAAAGTTTCGGAGCCCGGCTTAAGCTGTGGGTCGCACCATCTTGCACTTGGCTTAAGCTAGTCCTCGTGTAACAGAATAAAGTTTGAGTGCAGGAATCCTCGTAGCGCGACGTACGCTACCATAACGAGCCAGAGAGTGAACCTCATGGAGTGTAATAACAAAATGTCGTTCCAATAAAGAAAAAGTCTTAACTTCTTAATTATATGTGAAAAATGAACTTAGTGAGCTTTTCGCTTGTAGTTAAAAATAAAAACGTTAATATTTCTAGTTTCAAAACATTCCGCGAATTTTCGAAACTTAATATGTTAGCTGATTGTTCTTGAAGCCGACATTTTAAGTGTAAGTGCATATGGTTTAAGTAATTTCAGTTATATTAAATTCAGATCTAATATCTCAAATAAGAATATAACTGATATTGTTTTATTATGGTTTTAGAAAGTAATTTTAAACATAAATGTTAAAATCCTTTTCAGGCGCAAAATCATGTAAAGTCAAAGGCATTATGACCTGCATCGTCTAGTATTAGAAAGAAGTTTTTACAAATTGTAAAAAATTCAATGATATTTTCAAATTGCAGGAAACGACTCAGTCAGTTTGATGCACAGTCAGCTCTGTATAAATTGAACCTAACTGAGGAAAATGAAGCACACGTAGATGATAATGATAAAGGACAAGTAGAAAAAAATGGACAATGATCCAGCATGCGATGAAGTTCTGACTCAAATAAAAGAAAAGTTGCAGAGTCTCTGACCCCTCAGAAAAGATTTTTCTTCTAACTTTGGCAACTAAATCACTAGAACGCAGGAAATTAATGAAGGAATTTAATACAACTGAACAGCAAACTAAAAAAACCAAGAAACTTGTGGCTTGAAAAGGAATCTTGACATAACCCCACCAAAAATTCGGGAAAAGATTTCCAGTAGAAACGGAAATTTTATTTGAACATTTCTACGAGGATGATTATGATAGTCGTCTGATGCCAAGTATAAAGGACTTTGTATCAGTAAAAAAAGAAGATGATTCCCGTAAACAATTTCAGAAACGATTGTATCATGCAATCTTGTAGAATTATTTCTGCATTTCCAAACTGGGCTTTCAGAAGTCAAAATAGTATAAATTCTGTTTGTGTTTGTGACAATCATGAAAATTTTAACTTAATGTTGGATTCAATAGGTTTAGAACAGTGGACTGAAAATTGCGACATACATTTAAAAGGTTATCATGATTTTCTTAAAGTTGATTACTTATAAAAAATCTTCAAAAGCCTGCTATTGTAACGTATCTAAATCTTGCCCCAAGTTAGACAGTATAAAAGAGTATCTAACTACATTTTTTGTTGAAAGTTTTATAAATGAAGTTACGTTTTCATCTTGGATACATACTGATAGAAGTTCATTAAAAACCCAAGTAGCTCAAAGTGATGATTTCGTAGCAGACATCTGTAAGAAACTTTTTAAGCTAAAATGTCATTCATTAAATGCAAAACAGCAACCACTGTATATTGAAGAGCTTTCGAATAAGCTACAAGAGGGTCAGTTCTTCATTCAATTTGATTTAACGGAGAGCTTCGCTTTCGTTGTGCCATTGTTATCCAATCCAACATTGGAATAAGAATCAGACAAAAATATTTACTGTAGTTATTTACTATATCAAAAATAACGAACAAAACCATATGAGTATCGCCATCTTATCTGACAATCTAATACATGATACTGCTGCCGTATATAACTCTCAGACTCTGATTCTTGAGTACTTAAAAGAAAATATTTTACCGAAAATTTTTGTTCTCTTTACTGATGAAGCACGGCAGTGTTTTAAAACCAAGTATAGCTTTGCAAACCTTTTGAACATGAACAAGATTTTGGCATTCCTAGAGCATGCTACTGTCATGCCACTGTCCATGGTAAAGGGACATGTGATCGTATTGGCGGAAAACTGAAAGGACTAGCCGCAAAAGCTAACTTACAGCGGTAATCGGAAAACCAGATGCTAAATGCTTATGCTTTATTTGCACGGGCACGCAAAAGTCTCAAACGGTTATACTGCTTAATTCTAAGAAAAATCACAATGATATGGCCTTAGAACTCTAAGAAAGATAATTAAAGCGATTTTCATGCCCGGTACAAAACAAGATCATGCTTTTCTTTCAAACAACGAAGGCCAAATTATTGCTAAAAGAATTGGATTTTCTAGATTTTTCCGAATGCCCCAAAAAGAAAAAGATACAACTAATTTTAAAATAGAAAAAACCCATCTAAGCCAGAAGTCCCATTGAGCTTCATTCTAGCACGTAATGGTAGAACCCACCCATCTCATATAAAAGTCCCGTATGTGTGAAGGACAACAGTAGAGTACCCATCAATTTATATACTTACACTAACATCCCTCCTCGAACTACAATGGGTGAAACTTGCATCACTCGGACAAAACGAGAATTTTCAAATGGTCTTAACTTCCTTTCTACAAATGTGAATGAAATTTTTTACGAATGATTTCTGAAGGGTTTTTCATTTTCTTTTTTTTCTGTCAAATCTATTTTTTTTTATTTTTTAATCTTTATGAACAAATTTCCATTTAAATGTCTATTTAGCAGTTTGGCATTTTGGGACTGAAAATAGTTATGTAGTTATGTAAAGATATCCAAGAGAAACCCTAAATTCATCATAATTTATTTAGTTCGTCTTTTTTCGTGCTTTGTTTGCTTGTCTGAATTATAGCCTTTTTGACTGTCTTCAGAAGCAGATGCAATTGCCCTTTCTTATTTGGAAGAACTGCGTAGTATTTTTGAGTGCCGGGAATTGTAGTTGTTTCAGTGAATCTAGTTTTTAGTTTTTTGCTCATCTCTTTGTGATCTGTTAGGATTGGATTCTGTGCTGAGCGCTACAAGCTAGCTTTTAACGAAAGTCTTTTCTAAGTTGCGCCAATCCCGTCACCAGAACATTTTCCATTTGCAGTTGCTTGGAAACGTGTTTCTGCAAAAATTCCAAAATATTTTTTGTGATTTAAAAGATTTATAAAGGCATATTTATTTTCAAAATGCTGCGTGCTTCTGTGTGTGACAAATAAATTTTGTTAAAAACACTGAATTTCTTCTTGAGGTAGTCTTCGATGAGCTGCTCTTTCTTTCTTCCACTTCCTGTACTTCCTTCTCACCTTCTTCTTTATCATCTTACATTCCCTATCCCACCACGGCTTCAAAATTCCTTTCTTCTTCTTTCTAAATACACTCAACTTTCAGTTAAATAAAAGCCTTTGAAATGAAAACAGTTCAGTTACGTCAAATTCCCCTTAACCCCACCAATGTCTATTAGGGCGGAAAAGATGAACGAGTGCGCTTTATGCGTGTGCCGTGTACATCTGTGTCTGCGCTGCTAAGTTTCACGTGTTGCTAAGTGGAGGGGATGTAAAATGTAACATAACTGGGCGGTGCGTTATGATATATCTGATCGTTGACATAACTGAGCTTTGACTTAACCAGATGTTGAGTACACATTCTTTTGCACACAACCTTTTACTTTATCTTTCAGATCCTCTCACATCTCTTCTACCGACTCCCCCTTAAAGGTTGCATTTCCTAACTACTTCTCTATAGCTTCTCTCGTCCATGACACTCTCTCCCCTAACAACCCTTATTCCCCACCATGCCTCCGCCAACCTCCCCCTTTATCCACAAACTTAATAACTGATGGTCCGATTTCACCCTCCCTTCCACTGCGAATTTCTCTATCTCCTCCCACCCTTGCATATTCATTATCACATAGTCTATCACATATACCCCCATCTTACATCCATACGTGTATTCTCCCTCTTCGTCCAGTGTTACCATACCATTAGCCGTTTTAAGTCCTGTAGCACGGCGGTTAAAACCTATGTTATCATACCTTTTATTTTTAAGACTTCGATGAAACACGGTTCACGCTCGCTGTTAAAGTGTTATTTAAGTCATACAGCGTTAATTACAACCAGTAATAACCCGCGGTTCCTTCCAATGCGTTGTATACATCTGAGTGTTATCTGCATACAGAACGTCCGTCGATTGATATATAGGTTATGTAGTTATTACAAACAATAACACAATCGAGGTTGCCGATTTTCTATTGTTTCGTTTTTATATATACTGTCACCATTTTATGTTGCTGTTCCCATAATGCACTGTTGCTCTTCCGATAATTCCTTCGGACACATATTCTTAATATATCTCTATTAAAGCTATGCTTATTAGGGGTTTACTACATGATTTCTCTGTTGTATCGAAAATGGTCAAAGATATTCATTTTCCCTGATCCATGGACCTTAGGCTTTCTGCCTTAAAATTAATGTTGAAGATACGTACGCTCGCTCAGGCGGTGGTCACTCACAATGGAAAGAGTGTCTGAATATACTTTGATCCCGTTATGAGTATACGCCAGATGGCGCAGCGATTGCGCTCCCCGCACCTCACTCCGCTAGTCTAAGTTCAAAATTTCTAAAA